>JAVDPK010000959.1:74623-92525 GCA_034780415.1 Cichlasoma orientale | reverse complement strand
AAGTATTTTTTTACAAATAATCTTTACCTGCAATTGGCAAACTACTGATATCTTGCCATTCATATAGGGAATGTTCCTGTTCCATGTGGGGAACTACAAGCCCCTGACCTACAATACAGTGTACACATACCCCATATGGGGTGAAGTCCTTGGCTGGGCGCTGGCCCTGTCCTCTATGCTCTGTATCCCTCTCACTGTTCTCTACAAACTACTGCGCTGCAAAGGATCTTTGCGGGAGGTCAGTATCTGTGGGTGTTGGCATTTGTGTACATTTCCATTCTCTTGTTTCTGTTTCTGTTTATACTTGTTGATCTGTAGGAATGCGTCTCCTTGGAGCCTTGGTTCCCTCATTAATCATTAAAGAGGACTCATTGCAGAAAACCGAATTGTTTGTCCAAATAAAAAAAAAAAAAACATCTCATTGTGTTTTTTTCTTTGTAGCGGTGGCAGCACCTAACCGCCCCAATTTGGGGCAGCCATCACCTGGAGTACATGGCACCGGAGAGTGAGGCCAAACTGCTGCCCCCTGCAGGAACCAAGGGTACGCTGCTCTTTGAGAGTGTCATCTGATGAGCTGAGCGCCATAGAACAGAAGGGCCAAGAGCATCTTTGACAGCAGCAAACACATACAAAAACATACATACCCGAATAACTACACACTACACTGGCCTGAGAAAAGAAACATATGAATTAATTACATACCTTACCACTTTAAAATTATAAGACCTGAACAACGGACCAAAGATTAGATTGGAGAAAAACTGAGACACACTTGCCATATATTCATCACATGCTGATATACCCTCTGCTCTGTTTTCCGACTCTACCTCGCTGGCTCGCCCCTCTCTTTCTACCCCTCTGCGTTCGTGCTGTCCTGTCCTGTATTGCTCTGTCAGTGTGATGTGTCCGGTGTAGTTTGCGATATCTTGGCTTTCCGCACCTTCCTGTCCGCGTTTCAACAGCCTCACCTTTCCAAGCAGTCATGCCGTTTTGAATAAACTTAAAAGATTCTGATAAGACGTTTTAAAATTAAAGACCTCATATCTGCTGCTGGTAACGCCACGGTCTGAGTGCTTATGTGCGTAGGTACACGAATGCCTGTGCCCTTGTGTTTGTACATGTATGTCAGTGTGTGTGTGTGTGTGTGTGTGTGTGTGTGTGTGTGTGTGTGTGTGTGTGTGTGTGTGAGTTGCATTAGGCCGTGGCAGTGGTTTCTTCATTTATATGTAACATTGTCTTTAGTCATCGTTTCCTATCAGTTGTTCTCTGTGAATTAACTGTACAAAAAAAAATAACTTCCATTTGTTAAAAACAAAGGTAATCATGACAAGCAATGCATCACCAATCCCAGCTATGTATTATAAACTAACTTAAGTATCCAGTGTATTGTAGGGTCTGTGAATCAGTGTTAATATTTGGAGGGGATGACGATCATTATTTCCACATGAAGAGAAGGAGAGAAACGTCTGGGTGAGCTGTGTGAAGAGCAGGAGCCTGGGATGTTGGGAGGGGAAAGAGAATTGCTGTGATGTTTTGAGAGATGCAATAAATGGCCAGATAAAGATGGATGTAATGTGTTTTTATGGCTCTTTATTTACATATTCATTTTTATTCAAATAGGATAGACTGGATATGTACAGAAAGTATACTGGATTAAAACATTAAGTATGATATACCTTTACTTGTGTATAAAAAAAACAAACTCCAAGAGACAACAGCTGCATTTTTTTTTCAAATAATTCAGCCTCTTAAAGGTGCTAACTAGAATTCAAATCACTGAATACATGAAGAAACGTGTACTGCAATTCTAAACACTTGCCATTGGCTAACAACAGAGTAGTTAATAAAAAATAGATCTTTAGATGTTCATCAAGGTTTCTGCAGGCTGATCATTTATGTTAGCATCTCGCTAAGAGTCAGCTCAAACATCGAATACTGGATCTCATTGTTACAGTCTACGCATAAATACGCATTACAGACAAACTTTGTGTGGTATCAAGTGCAGTTCCTGCATGCGTTTTTGAGAGTTTAAAAAATGGCTGCAGTTATCAGTACATAGACAGCATATCATATTACTAAACAGTGTTAAGCTTCTGATAGTAGCAGTAGCAGATGAGGCCCAATCTCAAAAAATAGAAGGGAGCTCAAGATGTCAGCGGAGCCACACATGTAAATACTGACTATAAATAGACACCCATATTTTGTTGCTCTTTTAAAACGTAACAGCTATTACATTATATGTGCCATTTAGCTCATTACTGCAGGCTTTTGGAACAAATGAGAGTTATTGTAAGAATTAAGGAGCGACTGGCACAGCCACATCAGTAACAATATTTGAATTTTATTGATCATAAAAATTGACATTTGGCTTTTCTTCTCTTTAAGAATATAAACTGATAGACACACACACGTCTCACATGTGAGTTCCCCTCTAAGGTCAACCTCTATCTCTCTCACACAGGCTATAAATACAGACTCCACTCCTATTAGTCCACTGTTACATTCTCTCACTCTGCCCCCGCCCCTTTCCTGTCCCTTGCACTCACCACAGTGTGAGAGAGCTGCAGTGACGTCTTGCTGTCTATCTCATTAGACGATATCATAAAAAGCCTGTTGCCACAGCAACCGCTCCCTATGTTTCTATGGCAACCGGCCGCCATGTCAAGGTGGTGCATTATCCCCTATTGAAAGGGGAGGAGACAATGGTGAATGATGAAACGGTCAGCAGCCCGAGAAGAGGAGGAGGAGGAAGATAGTTTTGAGTGATTCTGACCCCTGCTGGTCACATCTGGGTGCTGCAGGACACATTCTGAAAGAAGTGGGAAGATTCAGAGCTTAGTGTGTGAACCTATTTCAGAGACTATATATTCCTGCAGTGATAGGTGATAAATAAAGAGAGAACTATGAATATTCATAGTGACCCACAAGCACACAGTCTGTCTGGCCCCGTTTCTCGAGAATATGAAGCACTGCATCGTGGACGGTGACAAACAGCCGGCTCTTTGGGACGGACACCGAGAAGAAATCTGCTGCTTCCAGCTGTTCCACGACACAAGCTATTTTACCACACATAAAGGCAGAGAAATATGCATGACAATGAGAGACCATATTGTGGTTATATTAATAAATATTCATGTGTCATTGTAATCTGACAGGGCGTAGTGGGGCTCCACCAAGGCTGTGACCTTGACGCATTCATTATTAAAAGCTTCAGTGCCTTAATTGTGCATTAAGGAGAACCCTGTCTGTGTTTTGTCCAATGTGTCCTTCACCTTGGCAGCCTGCTAAATAGATGTCCAGATCAGCCTCTCCGAAGTCCCTGAAAATCTGGGAGAAAAGGACAAAAATCACTGTTTTTGTCTTCCTTTAAAAAAGAATGATTACATTTCAGCAGGGACAAACAGAGCAAGGCGCATACATTTTTCAGTGTCTTCACAGTGACCGTGTCCACAAAGCTGGTTGTGGAAATGTCCAAGATGATGCTGTGCGTCCCCGATTCGCAGGCCCGTGCTTTCTCTTCATCACTGCGGTGGGGAAACTCTGTGATGCGGTCATACCCCGCATCAGAGTCGGAGTCTGACGTGGTTGTGTCAGGTTGGTAAGCCAAGTTCACTTGGCCTTTACTGAGGCCATCTGCAGCTGTTTCATAAACGCTCAAGGCCACACCATTCCCTTGACTTTCTCCTTTTGTTCTTGCAGGGTTTTCTTTGTTCGTGTCCGAGTTCTTCAAAGAGAACGTGAAACTATTAGAAACTTAAGGACTGAAGATTGTAACTTACTGGTATATTCTGGAAGAATTAGCAGAACTTTATGTGTAAATGTGTCATTTAGGATCTCGTACTTGTTTCTTTGCCGCCTGTTTGGCTTTCTTTTTCTCTTTCTCTTGTTTACGCTTCTGCTTTGCATCGCGTTTCTTCTTTGCCGATAGCAGCTTCCCGATTTCAACTCCGCTCTGCAGTAAAAGTCAAGCATCACATTAAATAGAGAAGAGAAAGTGAGAAGAGTGAGAGAGATAGTGAAAGCAATTAAGGGTGCTTTAGACAGCAGAGTGGGAGTTCACACACACACACACACACACACACACACACACACACACACACACACACACAAGCAGATTAGTGGACACACATTCACATACCTTCTCTTGCAAGACCTCCAAGAACATCTCTGCATTTGTGTAGTAGATAGTTGTAGATGAACGGAAGATTTTAATTCCTGGAATCTCTTTTGCCTGCATGACCAAATCACGCATTAGAAGGCTTTCGAAACTCACACCCTGTTCTTATTTAATTTGCAGTTTCTGCCTTCCCCAAGTGATGCTCCTCTACCACTTAATGATTGTGAGTAGATGTAGCCTTACTCACAGTGCTCTACAGTGCTCCATTACATGGATAAATTGAACCAAATTAGTTTCTAGTGATGGTAGTTTTGCTTTTTGTTGCCTAGTTATTGAGATAGCTGCCTTTGAGGTTTCTGTTGCCACCTCAATGCAAAAGGGTGTTTTTTTTATGGTAGCCTACTAACAGAAATGAAAGATCTAATTTAGATGGGCCTAAAAGCCTACAGAAATTTAGAGAAGTCAAAAGTCTTACCGCCCTGTAGTTGTCTGTGTCCAGATAAAGTTCAGTGCCTGGTACGTTGCCCAAGATTGAATAGCGCGGTCTGAAAGACATTAAAATGTCAAAATTATAGCAACAACTGCCCTGCAGCTCATTAAAGTACTTCGTCATGTTTGCATATACATCACTAATTGATCGTTAGGGTTGTGTAGTTACAGTTGTGTTCGGAAGATGAAAGTAAGCATTGAAAACCCAATGGAGACAGCCAGGCACATGTCCAAGTTGAGCAGGATGGCGCTTATGAATGTTACCAGCCACACCAACTAGAGGGCAGTATGAACACTGAACGTTAACAAGGTCAACAGTGCCTCAGAGGACACACAGTGTTCAGCTGAGCAGAGTGGCTGTTAAAGAGGATAAAGTCTTACCAAGTCAACCTTGTCGGTCTTCCACAGCAAAGGCAGATCCATGAACTGCCTAAACATTCCTTTCAAATTCACAAGCACTATTGTGGACAAGACGGCCTGAGGAGCAAACACAGACACCAATGAGTTCACACACACACACACACCCACAGCCTTACTGGTGCTGCAGCTGCCAGGAGAAATGGTGATCATTAGCGAGAAATGGTTCAGGAAGGAGTGCGTTACCTTGGGGAGATCTTCAAAGAGAGCACCTATTTTCAAAATTGTGATCAGCACAATGATGGAGGAAATCACCCCCGCAACCTGACAACACACACACACACACACACACACACACACAATAAATGATCTCTCAGGATGAACATGATGAACATGCTGTAAACATCTGTGCAAAAGTTTCAGGCATTCCAGAAGTTTTCATTATTATCCTCCAATGTGAGATGATCATGAGGCAGCTGACCCTCAATCCACGATGGGAGGCTCTCTAACATTAGGAATGATCTACCTGCCATCCTTCTGTGTTTAACAGTTTAAACTGACGTGTTTAAAAATGTTACATTTGTCACACCAAACCTGCGACTCAAAGCATCCTCACCCTTACTTCTTACTTTAGTGCCTGAAGCTTTTGCACAGCGCACGTTGTGCTGTTTGACCACATAAGCATTTGCATTTACTTGTGTCTTGCCCCCCGTGCTCTCCTGGACAAGGCTCCGCGACAACGAGGAAGTCACAGAGTAACACTGAAACAATCCACCAATGGCGTTACTGAGACCCAGAGCGACCAGCTCCTGGATGGAGAAACAGCAAGACAGACGCAACACTTTGATTAATGGTATTAACTTATAAGCTAAGAATCTAAGAATATGCATAGAAGTCAACATAAGCTTTGGGTCAGTGACATCAGTGTACTGCTTCGGAACTTTATGACCAGGCCAGCACATCACTGCCACGCTGAGAGCTGTGGTCGGAATATTTAAGATTCCTGATTGCAAAAAGTGTGCTGGGCATTAATGTTTTAGCAGGTTCTCTCTTTGCCTGCCCCCATACCATCTCTCTCCACAGCGCAATGATCGCAGTCAAATACCTCTGCACGTGTGTCGGTGTGTAAACAACACAGTGATAGCATTTTCTAATACATCTGTGTGTCAGTTTTTGCATGTAAAAAACAGAATGTCCAAGTTCTTTTTTTTTGCATGCATGCATGCATGCATCTATTTTAACCAAACATTAATCATTTATCCGATAACCTGATGATGTCATCTGATTTACCAGCAAAGCCTGAACAGTGCAGTTCAGTTCCAGGACACGGGTTTGCATGGAGAATTATTAATCAGGCAATAAAGAACAAGCAAAAATGGAAAGTGATGCATACTCTTCTGCAGGACTTGTAATTCATTGATTTTTGCTCATTTCATGCAACTTATATTTTTATTTTTATCATTTAGTCATTTATCTGACTGATCTAATTATAGTCTATTATTATCATTAGGCTAATCCAGACACTGATGAAGCATAAAATAACTCTAGAGGGCACTAAATAAATAAATAAATTGCACAACTAGTTAGAAGTAAGTGAATAATTTTTTTTTTAAATTACAATGCATAAACAGCAGTGTGGGAAAAATAGCCTTCTCTTATACGACAATGGATATTTTTTTCTTTACTTTTAGAAAGAAGAAACAATAACAGTTAATGTAGAAGAACGTTTTTGTTGTTGTTCTGCAAACGCTGTGGGAGGCTGCAATCTAAACCTGAGGTGCAAGATTGTTATGTTTTGGCTATTTATTCTAATAAATCAGCTGAGGTAAAATTTATCTAAATGAACTAAGAACCTGAAACAACGTGAACAGAAGTCTGTGGAGTTATTCCTGTCTCTGCAGTCGGGGCCAAAACTTAATCAATGACCTGATTCTTTTTTTTTTTTCCATTAATGTGCCAGTCATGGGCAGCTCTGGATGAGTAGAGAGTGAAGTCTGATTTTAGGTCAGAGATTAGGAGTGAGTCAGAGGTCTGCTTGTACTGTTTGTGAGCACCACAGTGTGTCCACGTGTGTTTTCCTCACCTGGTTGCTGTCCACCTTGTAACCATGTTTGAGGCCAAATGTTTTGCCCAGAGAAATGTTGATGGCAAAGCTCACAATGGCTATAGCGAAAGCATCGCCTACAACGCTTGAGAACCAAGTGGTATCTGGAGCACGAGGGGCCTTGAGCCTGGTGCAGAAGAAAAACATGAGCTGTTTAAGGTTTTATCAGTGACACACATCTGAATCTTTTTAATAATTTAGAAACACATCTGAGCTCAAATTAAATTTTATGAATCTCCCTTTAAGGGCAAGTAATTGTTGTGTAGGTGTATGACATTAATCTCCTATTACAGCCGGTGTTTACTCTTCACTGTTTTATGGCTTGCGGGAAAATCCTGCCCACTTATGGATTTAACCACAACAGGAACCTTCAGGAGACATGCTGTTACACACACACTTCTCTGCAGACTGTGTAACAGTCTTATCAACAGCTCCACATTTTTGGCAGATATAAAAGGGGGAACTTTTGTGTCCTGGGTTCACCTCCACCAAGTCCAGCACTTTCGTTCTGCACAAAGATTAGCTTACCCAGTGGGAATTTCTCCAACCACATCAATGTTGTATTTACTAGTAAGTCCACAGAAGTGTGTAATGATTGTTGCTGCTATGACCTGTTGAAAAAAAGCAAAAAACTATGTCTTATATTGTTTCTTACAAAAAAAAAAAAAAAAACCTCCTTTGTGCAGCTGTATAACATTCCGTCAGTCCAGTGTGATCATTGGGGTCAAGATGCCCCCTGCTGGGCACGTAAATCAGTACACCTGCTGTTTTACTGTAAGAGAACGGATGGAAGAAAAAACAAAAGGAAAGACTCACAACTATAAGCTCTATTGGAATAGGCAGCCGCAGCTTCTGTCTGTAGCAGTCATTGACTTCTTTAACCACAATGAGAACAGCGAGTGCCACCAGGCTGACCACCAGCACCGGCACCTTAGTCTGTGGCAGCAGGCTGCAAATATCCACTATAGTCTGTGAGGAAAAAGTGAAGCAACACAACCGATGAAAGGTAGAAGAGGGCTGCAATTTAAGTTAATGCTTATATAGTGCAGAAAGCTGCAAAATGTGTCTACCTCAGTGGAAGGACTGAGCACAACTCCCACATGTCATATTTTCTTGTGCTTTTAAAACTATTTTTAAAAAAATCATTTGTGGTGTTATGAGCTGCTGAAAACTTATTCTATTCATTTGTATTATTAAGCTGCCTGATTTGACTTCTTAGGGCTGTGTGTCCATGTTCAATATGATCCCATTACAGCAGGTAAAATTACAACTTCATCCTAGTTTTTATGTAATAATATCTAATATGTGACCACCTGCAATTCCCTGCATAGCTCCTCTCAGCTTTAGTGAGATCAGCTACAGCTGCTGGAAACATGGATGTCGGTAATTGGACCGGTGTATTACTGACCACTCAAAGTGCTTTTTACTCTAAAAGCCATGTTCATTCAGTGCTTTGTATTATACTCTTCACTGGACACACACACACACACACACACTCACGTACTGTATGTATGTAAGTGTGAATTGGATAATGATTGACGTACTCACATAAACGAGGGCCAGAGGGCCAGTGAAGCGAGATGGTGCGATTCCAAACAGGTACTTGAGCTGGGAGACACACACATGGCAGGCCGATCCTGTGGTGTAGCCACGAACGAGCGGCTCAGACAGGTAGGTGACCACAAAGCCAAACCTCACCACACCGAACAGGATCTTAGGATGGGAAATGACAGAGTCAGAGAATCCAAGGAGGTGAAATATGCCCTAAAACCTTTTCTCTTTACTTCAGTAAAGTTTTATGTCTGATCCAAAATGGACACACACACACACACACACTCAGAAACACACACCTGAAAGATTCCCACCAAGACCGTGAGGGAACATGCGATCTGTACTCTGTAAGCATCGCGCTCATCGATGTCCACAGTCTCTGTCCCATTAGTCCCGTTCACCACAAAGTTGCTGTCAGGTGCCAGCCTTTCTGTCACACACCCGACCATGATGCTGATCACAGCAAATGTACCTGAGCATACAGAACACAAGCATGTAGACACATATTCATTCACAAAGACATATGGAAGAATCAGATTATCAGTGATGACAATCCTTTTTTTTTTTGAATAAAGAAAAACACACATTTTCCACATTACTCGCCTATAGAGATGTGTCTGGATGTACCAAAGATGAAGTAGACCAGCACTGGGAAGAGGGAGGTATAAAGGCCATATACTGGGCTCAAGGAAGCCAGAAGAGCATATGCCATACCTTGTTTAAAAGAAGAAGAAAGGAAACGTGTGCATCAGCCCAAATTACCTTTTTCCTGATCAGCGTGAGATCTGAGAATTTGATATCAGTCTCTGTCTACCCACAAATGAGGCAGCAGAGACTCCAATAAAAAAAATATTTGTTGTCTTTAGATCTGGACAGAGTTAGGGTAGCTGTTTCGAATACAAGTATCTAGCAGTTGTTGCTAAATAACTTATAGATGGGTATCTTCTTCACAAATTAGAAGTTAACCAAAAAAAAAGTGAACTATGCCTTTAAAATGAGAAGTCTAACGAGTTTGTAAGGTGTGTGGATAAATTGCGAGCTCCCTCCAGTGCACACATTCACGCATACAAACCCTGCGGCAGGTGCATGATGCCGACACTGCAGCCAGAGATCAGGTCCCCGATGGCGTTTTCTCTGAAGGAGTAATGAGGCAGCCAGCTGAGAACAGGAACCCAGGTTAGAAGTATGCGCTTCAGCCTGGGCACCGAACATCTGCAACAGTCATTCCAGAAAGCCACAACTTAAATGCTGATATTGATAATCAGTGTCTCTTACTTCTTTCTTTTTCTGAGTGTCTGACTTTGCGTGTAGTTTTTAAACTCTTAAGCACAAGTATTTTTGTTTTTAGTGCAGAGTAAATAATGTCTATATACATTTTTATGAAACTGCTTTTTAAATTCGCCCGCTGAAGAGAGATACAGTATATGTAAGAAGACCAGTGACTTAACTTGTGAATTGTACCACCTGCTGCATGTTTTATCAAGTGAGCCTGTGAAACATTAAGCGATCATGGATAAGGGCAGGAAACGGATATGCTACTGTTGAGTAATAACGAGTACTTAACAAAAAAAATTAAAAATAAAATACCGTTCACCTGCACAAACATTTGCTTCCTGTTTCCAAGAAGAAATTTGCAAGTAAACAACGTGGGCCGCACCCTCCTCTGCTCTGCTGAAATCTTACCGTTCATTAATTCTCAAGTGAACTGGCAATAATTGGACTTTAAAATATGACCAATGCTTCTGTGACTGCTTAGTAGTACTTTTATAGTCAAACACTATGCATTATATTACAGGTTGTTATAAAGGTTAACCAGAAAATAATAATTTTAAAAAAAGGTGAACTTTGCTTTGAGATGACAAAACAGTTAATCAACCAAACACACAACAATTGCAATAGGATTCAAAAACAAACATTTTTATTATTTTTCCCATGTCTTGTTTATTATTATTATTATTTTTTTTTACCTCAGGGACTCTTTCACCCAATCGCCCAGCGTTGGTTTAGTGGACCAGGTCCCTTTTTGAGCCACTTCATCCAGATGTAGCTCATCCAGAACCTCCCTCTTCACAAAATACTCCACAGATGACAAGTCCTTCCCCTCCATGCTCCCGTCTGTTTGAGCAAATTTAACAGACTTCTGTAAAGCTGGGGGGTTTTGTTCGAGGGGCCTCTTGAGTGGTAGGGGTAGTTATAGGTGTCACCACTGTGTAGTGAGAGTGACGCCTCCTCAGTGTTTTGTAACAATGTGTGTTTCTCTGGTTTTTGGACTGTGGGAGTGGCTGTGCCTTTCTTATTTTTAATAAGAGAGAAACCACCTCCCCAACATGTCTCTGATTACACACACATACACTTAATGTGATGTGTGTCTGTGTGAACATACGTGTGTTAGCCGACTAATTTGCTGAAAGAAAGAAAGAAAGAAAGAAAGAAAGAAAGAAAGAAAGAAAGAAAGAAAGAAAGAAAGAAAGAAAGAAGTTGAAAGACTGTTTTGCTACCAGAACACTAGAAGATAGAAAATGTTAACTGATAAACAGTAAACATGTGTCACATATTTAATGCATATGCATTAATACAAACTTTTTTTAAAATATATATTTTTTGGTCATTTTGCCTTTATTGTTAGACAGTGCACAGTGAAGAGAGAGAGACAGATATAGGGGAAGACACACAGGAAAGGGCCGCAGGATGGACCCGGGCTGCAGACGTATGGCGTTCATGGTCGCCTGCTCACCCACTGAGTCACCCTGACACCCAATGCAAACTTCAAACATGAGTAAAGCTTGTTTATAGTTTCCTCTACAAAGTGAAACCCGCCGTTATCTTTATGGTTGGTGAGCAAAAGTAAAAAGATAAAGTAACAACAATTTCATTGCCAATGGAAGTCCAAGAAAACAGGTTACTCCCTCATGATCTAAATGTGACCAGCTGCACGTTGCATGTAAGGGAACTTCCTCAAACACGACATGTTTGAAGACTACAAGTATAACAGAATTGTTTCATTTTATTCGATGCTGAAAGTCAGAAACAGTACAATAGGTAAAATAAGTCGATTAATGCAAAATCATTCTTGGGATGTTAAACCTTTTTTTTTTTTTCCATTTTGCATTTTTCTCCAGAACATCACTTCAGCATCACACATTCAGGATACTTAGCCTTGAAGTGTTTGGCCTTATAAAACACAGTCATCAGTCACGCCGCTGCCACATGCAGTGTTTAAGTAGAGCTACTGAACATTTAGGTTAAGGTAACGGTTCTTTGTCAAAATGACTCCCACTATTGACTGGACTCGTCACACTGTGGAAGCAGGAGAATCACAATAAAAAAAAATAACAGTTCTAGTTGAAGCATTTATTTTTTTGCCCACACTGAAAAAAACAGCATGGTCGGATTTTATCATTCTTTTCTTTTCTTTTTTCCCCTTTCTTTCTTTTTTTTTTTTTACATCAACTTTTTTCCTTGAATGTGCCCAGGGCAGCATTCCAATGAACTGGGCTCGGCAGGACACGTACTGTACACAGATATCATTTATGGTGTTTTGTTCTTAATGGTTCACATTTTAAACGTTGTTCTCAACATTTCATGCTTTTATGATGGCCATACTGAGGATGAGGAGTTGTTGAAGAAGACCCACCCATATCAGTAGAAAATAAAGCTGTAAAGCCGAGCTTTTTTTTTTCTATTTTTTGTTAACTTTAGTCATGGATAAAATTTTCTCCCTCTGCTTCTCTGATTTCTGTTTTAGTTTTAAATGTTAAAAGAAAAAAAAATTACATTCATTTACTTTCATTTCTGCAGCACAACTGCCAGTTTGCATTTCTTTGTGTTTACATGAACCTATGCATTTATTTTGTCATTTGTGCCGGCGTTTTTTTTTTTTGTGGCTTTTTTGTGTGAGTTTTGTGTGATCGAGCAGGCAAAGCAATCATTATCACAGGTCCACAGTATCTGTGTGTGGGAGCAGCTTGCTCCCAAAAGGACAGTCCCCCCCCCCCTTTTTTTTTAAGCTCAAATAACTAACAGCAATAGGAGAGTGTTCCAGGTGTACAGCGACACATACCTGTACATATTAACTCTGAGTCCTGTCACACACATGTAAACGTGTGTGGTTAAAGCTGGAACATTCTGATGACCAAGCAGCTCAAAGGATAACTAGCATGAACTGTGAGAGGATTTTCCATTAATGTAAAAGTCTTTACACAACCATCGCTAAGCATATACTTCAACCAACCTGAATGTACTTCAGTCAAAAATTGGGCTGTTTTGATATTAAACGTAAACTTAATTCTATATACTTTTATAAAAGTGACTGAAACTCATTCATATTTAGATTTGGTACCTTTAATTACGCTGGATTTGTAAAGCTAGATGTTCTCCAACATATTCTCATTAATTTTAGCAAAAAAAAGTTGGACTCTAGTTACAGCTCTGGGAATTTTGTAGAAAAAGAAGATGTGGCCACGAACTTTCCACGTAGCCCTAACTGTGAGTTTCACATTTATAGCAAGCAAAACAACTAAGTGAAAGAAAGACAAATATTCATAAAATGAACTCACCGTTATCGTGTGACGATGTGACATTAATGTAAATACATATGGCCATACGGTCACCAGCTCATGCCGTAAGCTAATCTGGCACCCATTGTATATTGAATTTCAGGGCTCTGCACAGAAAAGCCCCTGAGTACAGCAGTGAGCCAGACCTGGCAGGTCCCCGAGGTCGAGTGATCAGGGCCTGCTGGCTGTGCGTCACACGAGGCTGAGAACTGAAGGAGACAGCTTTAGCCCCCCCGACTCCAGAAATCTCTCCCACTGAGCCTCAGAACAGCGGACTCTGTGATGAGCAGCTAAAAACTCATCTTTTTAAACTTGCTTTTGGATAACTAATTATTTTGTTCCTGACTTAATTAGAAATAAGAAGGTTAAATATAAATGGCAATACCTAAAGAGCAACCAACCAAGTAACCAAGAAAATGGAATGCACTTTAGGGTCCGAGCACGGTGAGGCGATGGTCTGTAAGTGCTACACAGAACTTTGCAGAACTTTGCAAACTTTGTAGCTTTTGATACTTCTTCCTCTTTATAGTGAACTCCACTGTGACTCCTTTTCTTTTACAAGCCAATTTTTTTTTTTACCAGCCAGCACTTGACTTACACATTTACGTTTCTACAACCCTTCTTTTTGCACAGTTAAAAAGACATCAAAGTGGGGCCATAAATCCTGCATTAACCAACGGGCAATTTGAAAAGAAAAAGCTGAGTACGCTCAGCATGCTCTGGGCTGAGCCCACTTGTGTAATGTGTGTGTTTAGCAAATTTAGGATGCTATCACTATTAGTAGGGGCAGCACAGTGGCATGGTGGGTAGCTCCGTTGCCTCACAGCAAGAAGGTCCTGAGTTCTCACTGGGTACTCCAGCTTTCTCCCACAGTCCAAAGACATCCATTTAGTGGGGTTAGGTTAATTGGTGATTCTAAATTGCCCCATAGCTGTGAATGGTTGTCTGCCTCTCTGTGTTAGCCCTGTGACAGACTGGTGACCTGTCCAGGGTGTAGCTGCCTCTCACCCCGTGGCAGCTGGGATAGGCTTCAGCCCCTCGTGACCCTGAATTACTGATCAGTGCAAACGGCTTGTATTTCAGTTCACTGGTTGAAATTTAGCTTTCTTTGAGCCTTTTCCGCCTTTTCCTGACGGCTTTTTCCCTGTTGACTTTTTTTACACATTTAACATGGAAACACTCCTACGCATCATTTCAGATGGCAGGAAAATTTACCAATATGAGCATTTTGTTGGAGGGCTTGTTGTTTAAACCCAAAAACCCCGCGGTGGCACAAAAATATCTGTGTAAGGATTCTAAATCTGGCTTTGGCGGTTGCCAAGTATGAAGTGGAGGTGGAGGGGGGATTATGGTGTGGGGTTGTTTTTCAGGGGTCGGGCTCGGACCCTTAGTTCCAGTGAAAGGAAATCTTAATGCTTCAGCATACCAAGACATTCTGGACAATTTCACCTTTGTAGGAACAGTTTGGGGATGGCCAAACTGTTCCAACTTGACTGCACACCAGTGCACAAAACAAGGTCCATAAAGACATGGATGAGTCAGTCCAACCCGATAAAACACCATTGGGATGAAGTAGAGTGGAGATTGTGAGCGACGCCTTCTCATCCAACATCAGTGTCTGACCTCACAAATGTACCTCTTGAAGAATGGTCATTAATTCCCATAAACACCCTCCTAAACCTTGTGGAAACCCTTCCTAGAAGACTTTAAGCTGTTATGGCTGCA
This sequence comes from Cichlasoma orientale, assembly GCA_034780415.1. Lineage (NCBI taxonomy): Eukaryota > Metazoa > Chordata > Actinopteri > Cichliformes > Cichlidae > Cichlasoma > Cichlasoma orientale. The sequence goes on along the minus strand of JAVDPK010000959.1, from coordinate 77,626 downwards.
AAGGGTGGGCCAACATCATAATTAACCCTGTGGATTAAGCATGAGATGTCACTCAAGTTCACATGCGAGTGAAGGCAGCGAGTGAGCCTTTTGGCAATATACTGTATGTGGCCAAAGGTCCTGATGGAAAACTGGGATCAGAGCTGGCAGTGTGACAGCAGTTCTAGCAACACAAAGAGGCATGTTTCACATGTGAAGATGCTGCTATACAGACGTCTGGAAAATGTGTCACTGATTAATCTACGCTGCCTGTAATCTGCGAGGACAACACTTTGTGCTCCTGTTGTTGTGTATTGCAGGACTCACCGTTATCGGTTACACAGACTGTGTGTCTAAACAGTGTCAGAGAACAATTAGCCTGAATTACAACCCGTCTGGAAACTTACATCACCTCAAATAACCCGTCTGTACAGCAGACACGCCTCCTGATTATTTAGGCCGGTGAATACGTTTATATATAGCAGTTAACATCATGCGCTTTCTGTGTGTAGGCATTTTTGAGAACATTTCATTGTGTCCATTCAATTTACGAGACCCACATAAAATGTTCCACCAAAGGTTTATTTTCAGCAATCATTTGCTTCTGTCGACGTTTGAGCAAAGTAGCTGCACAACAACAAGCCGGTCCACCCAGGGTTAGCCCTTTGAGCTGGGTCCCCCAAAAACAATACTGGAGTGACATCAGCGTGAGACAGGCCATCTTTATGTCAGGTTTTGGATTTTAATGGACAGGTTCTCAGAACCTTTTGAGCACACCTTGTAGAAGACTTCAACATCATCATCAACAGTGACATCATCCAAAATATGTTACCCAAAATATGTATCCATTTCTCCATTACATTTTGTTGTTCAAAGATGATCAGATTTTTAATCTTTTTTTTTCCCAGTGCATTTGCTCAGCTGGTCCTATTATTCATTTAGTGTAAATGCATAAACAGTTATATACTTTTTTGTCACACAGATATATGATGGCGCCTTGTATTTATCTGTAATGAAGTGCTTTGATATTCATGTCAACTGGATGATTGCTATTCATTTTCTTTCAAGAAAAGGCTACTATCTAAATTCATTTGGAAGGCATCACTGTATTTGTTTTTTGGAGACCTTTTCCCCCTTTTTTCTGGAGGTCTAGTTACCATCTTGTTGTGATGTTTTTTCATTGTTCCTGTTTCCCAACAGTCAACAGTTATTTGATTATACCGTAATGTCTGGTCTTTCTTCTCTTTGGCAGACTTACTGAGGAAGGTCCTATGGAGTGAAACATTGATTTTCTATAAATGTTTTATAGATTACATTTTAACTTGGAGCCATATAGTGCTCAGACCTTTCTTCTATTTTTTACAGTATCTCTGACTGCCACAAACTTAGAGCCCAACAGGATTTAAAGCACTAAAATCCTGTAATTACCATCAGTGGCCACGGAAGCTGCTTCTGCCCTGCTCAGGAGAAAGTTACATAGTGCTCCTTTAAGTGACAGAATGGGCTCTAAACATACCCTTTTGTTTATGGAAAACATATTTATTGGGCTATATCAGAAATATTTTATACATTTCCAAGAACATATGTATAATATATGTTCACTATTTCCTTCAGACTGAAATGTATCCCACTGCAAAGAATGGGAACCTGCTTTTTTCCACCCATAAGTTGGCAAACTTATGGAAATTTTGAGTTAAAATTTCAAGTTAGATGTCTCAAAATTTTGATTTACTAACTGAAATGTCTGAGAAAATTACCCAAAATGAAGAAAAATTACTTTTCAGTTAGTAAGTCAAAATTCTAGGATAATAACCCAACATTTTTTTTCTGTATGGGTCGAGTGTCGAAAACATATTTATTGGTCTATATCAGAAATATTTTATACATTTCACACACATCAACCACCTGTTAAAATTATTCATTCTCATACTTTCTAAAGAAGTGTGTACATCTCAATGTGAAATAAACACACTGTTTGAATGAGATTCACGACAGGCCGCACAGCCACGTCTGGAAACCTGAACAGGCCAACAGTCCCGCCAGCACTTGCTGGTCTATTTTAAACTTGTCTTTTCTAGTGAGCATGCTATTGCCCCCTCTCCCTGAAAGAAAATGGCACAGAACACAAGAGAGAACTGCCAGCAAGCAAAAGCAGCCCAGCCTGTGTTGTAGTTTTTAGGCAGAAACTGACATCACCTCCTTTCAGAGACTTCTAAATCTTGGCTTTTGGACAGCAGTGGTATGATAACTGTTTTTCTGCATGTGCTTAGCGAGAGTAATGCACGACATTAGCCCTTTTCTGAAGTGCCTGTGCATGTCTGTGAGCTGTTTATGTTTTGCTTACCCTCTGACACTGTCATTATCAGCTGCAGGGGTGGAACCAGTTTAAGATAACGTCAACACGTAGAGGAAAGGCTTCTACAAATAGAACAGTCATTTAGTTCCCCTCATAACCAACAAATACGCAGGCTCAGGACCTGCCTTTTCTTCTGTTTATAGTAGTAAAGTTTTATTAAATACTAAATATTAAATACCTCAGATGCTGAGGTAAACAACTTTGTTGTGATTTGTATACAGGTCAACGTGATTCATAAAAACCAAGGAGTAATGTAGCCATTTTACGGTACCTGCTGTCCCCACTTAACAGCATGACCGGGGTTGACACTGCTTATGCTTATATAATGTAACTGTCAGGGGTTAACTCACTCATAAAAACACTTCATGGTGAGCTAATGAGCGCAGCGGGAAGAAAGAAATATGCTCTGTGTGTGGATCAGGCTTGCAGGGGAAAAGTGCATATTCATTCTTCATTGTTAGTTGGGAGAAAACTGTACTGCACTGTACTGTAAAGCAGTACTGAAAACAGAAAAGGTGTGTTAGTGGAAAGTAGGTAGATACATTTGCAACAAGTGTGTATTGGCCAAATGTTTCACAGATGTTCATGGATGTTATTTATTTATTTCACTGTGTTCAACAATGTGTTTTGCCCAAGGGGGGGGGGGGGGGGGGGGGGGGGGGGCGGCG
>JAVDPK010000959.1:64414-74507 GCA_034780415.1 Cichlasoma orientale | reverse complement strand
ACAAGAGTCCATGGATGCTGAAGTGTCGCACTCTGCTCAGGTAGAGCATGGCTCACTTTTGCTAAGGCAGCTGGAGAGGATGAGAGCAGCTAGGGAGCTCACTGATGTGGTGCTGTTCGCAGATGGGATTCCCTTCCATTGCCACAAGGTGGTGCTGTCGGCATTCAGTCCTTACTTCCAGGTAAAGCAGTCAGGAACAGCACATGCTTGAAGGAAAGTGCAAGAAAAAATATTGCATTTTTTTTTAGAACTGCTGTGAGCAATTATGTTGATAATATCACAAGGCTGTAATTGTATCATTTCTTCTTGTTTCGATGAATCACCGTATCCAGGCCATGTTTACCTGTGGTCTAAAGGAGACCCAGGGAGGAGAGGTACCTCTCAGAGACACCCCTGCCCAAAGCTTAAGGCTGTTGCTGGACTACATGTACCGTGCTGAGCTTCCACTTTCAAACAACAACATCCAGGGAGTGGCTTCTGCTGCCTTTCTGCTACATGTAGACGGAGCCTTCAGGTGAAAAAGGAAAATGGGAATTGGGGTGAAACTGAGAGAGGGGTACATAGTGAAGGTAGCACCTGTTAAAGTGAAAGTGGCCTAGTATTGACAAACTTTCACTCCCTTCATCTCCTTGTTTTGTTGAGTTAAGGTTGTGTCAGAGCCACATGGAGGCCTGCATGGACCCATCAAACTGTGTTGGTCTGTACCACTGGGCCAGAAACTTGGGAGCAACTGGTCTTGCTGACTGTGCCTTGAGATACCTTTGTCAACACTTTGCTCAGGTGTGAAATAATCCCTCCACTAGTGAATTCTTCTTGACCCCAAGATTAACGAAGCCCCTTAGATTCATCCTGCCTCAGAAGAATCACTCTTCTGTGAAGCTTATGAGCACTGCCACTTGGGGGCAGAAATGCACATTTGAAGAGAGGACAGTCACCAATTTGACAAGTTTCCTATTCAACAGTCTCTACCATGCATCCACTATATACTGTGTTCTGTTTTTATTTTATTTTTTTAAGATTTCCCTGTTATTACTTTTACATCCTTTTTTTTTTTTATCTTACTTTCTCTAGGTTTGTGAGGAGGAAGAAGTGCTAGAGCTGGATGCCCAAAGTCTTGGGGAACTGCTTGGTTTAGATGACCTTAATGTATCACAGGAGGAGGTTGTTTTGGAGCTGGTGTTGCGTTGGGTGGAAAGACGGAGGGGTGACTTGCGAAGCGAAACCCAGGCTGTGGAGTTACTCAGACATGTCCGGCTGGAGCTTGTGGACCCCGGATTTCTCCGTAAAGCAAGAAGGAGAAACCCGGTATGAAAGGATGGGAGTAAGGTGCACGTATAATAAGGGACAAGGCTCCATATCTATATTTATCATCACACAAGTATATAGAAATATCTTACATTTATGACTCTCTTAGGTGCTTCTGCGGGATGATGAGTGCTTTGGGATGATTGACGCTGTTCTCCAGACCTCAGGTCTCTGCGAGACCTCAGCTCCTCCTCGCCGGCCTCTTCGCTATGGCATGGAGACAACTGATTTGCTGCTCTGTTTGGGTGGAGTGAATCAGGAGGGGGTGCCTGCCCGGCGTGGAGGACTTGCTGACCTCAGTTTTTGCTTTGACCCCCATGTTAGGAAGATTTGCTACATCCCCTCTCCACTGAAGGCCTGTGGCAGCGTGGGACAGATCACAGCAGGAGCAGTGAGCCGAGAAAACATTATAGTTGTGGCTGTAGAGGCAGAAGACCAGCATCGAATGAAGACGGTTGATATCTACAGGTGTTTATGCACTCATATATCAGAAATCCATCTTTTCATCAAAAGGCACCATATTAAAATAAGAAATTAACTACTTGTTTATCTTCCAGGTACGACAGTTCAGAGGAGAACAGCTGGGTGAAGTTGTGCTCAGCAGCACACAGGGACATGTATGCATTAGGGCTCATAGGAGATGCCCTGTATTTGATGGGTGGCCAGATGAAAGTACGCAACCACTATATCATCACAGACAGCGTGGAGAGATGGTCACTGAGGAGAGGAGGCAGCTGGCTCAGCTTTGCTCCACTGCCTCTCTCATTAGCTTGCCACTGTGTTGTGACCCTAAAGGAGCATCTTTATGTGCTGGGGGGCTGGACACCACAGGTACACAGACCTACCAGTAAATTTTTGCAGTTTCTGGTCCTATATTAGGTCCTGGTTAGTGCCATTTTTATTTTAAGCTACTGCTATTTCTTTATAGTTTTAACTGTGTGTAGCTCAGCTGGATGAAGGTAGATTAGTGATATTAATATTCAAATGTTTTTTTTTCTCTGCCAGTGAGTTCTGGTCATATGACATCCACATTTCCTCATCTTTTTCTTCATCTCTGCCTAAATCTCTTCCCATCTTTCAGGATCACCCTGACGATGAGCCTGACAAGCTCAGCAATCGTGTGTTTCAGTTTGACCCCGGCAAAGACAGGTGGACAGAGTGTGCCAGTATGAAGTACTCCAGGTACCGCTGTGGCACCGCTGTCCTCAATGACGAAATCTACATATTAGGTCAGACTACTAGACTACATTGCTGTATCTGTATTAGTATTATTAGCTTAAGGCACTGGAGAAAAAGGATGTATTTGTTTTCAGGTGGTATAGGATGCGATGGAGAGGACCGTGGACAATCACGTCGTTGCCTGAGCTCTGTGGAGATCTACAACCCAGATACAGACACCTGGAGGGCGGGACCAGCCCTTCCTACGTCCCTACTTTCCCTTCGAACCAATGCCTCCAACATAGGAGTGGTGGAGGGAAAGCTCTACCTCTGTGGATACTACAAGGGGGCCGGTCAGTTTTCAAAATTTTCAAATTTTCAAAATTTTCAAATTTTCAAAAGCACTCTAATATTTCTACTGCATGGACTTGAGGGGAAGTAGCTTTTGCTGGCTAAAATTCTTGCAGTTTCCCCAAGCACAATGCACACTTTGTTTTTGCACCAGAGTTAGGGAATTTAAACTAACTGATGAGGCAGCGTCTCTGGAAATTAGATATTACTCAGCCATCATTTATATACCTCCTCTCATGGCTGCAGGTCGTCATGAGATCATCACCAAGGAGATTTTGGAATTGGACCCTGCAGACAATGTGTGGACAGTTGTGGAAAGACGAGCAGCCATGCACGACAGCTATGACGTCTGCCTGGTGGCTAATCTTAATCCTCGAGACCTCCTCACGCCCTAATGCAGCCCCTGCTGGCCCTGTGTATGTAGAAAATAAGCGTCCATACACTAAACTCATAAAGCCTTATTCCATAAAGCTTTATTTACTTTTGGAAGTTAAAAACTGTATATTAGGTTGAGCCTTCAAGGCTCTGAAAAACAAGAATATTTTTCTCATTCATTATGTATCACACTGACTTGACATCAAAAAGAGAACATTCTTTATCGTTAACTAGCAATTTTTAATTTTTTTGCTATATGGACGTCAGACTTTGCACAATGTAATTTAATTGCCACTTATAAATGACACATCAACGTTAGCTTAAAAGAGATGTATATTGTCTTGTATGATATATTTGAAACTTACTTTAACTTTTAAACAAAGAATGCCTTTTCTTTGGAGTCACACCACAGTGTAGGAAAATGCTAATTCTGAGGGGTTTTTAGGCATAAGTTCCATGAAGAGAACTAAATAGGGGTTAAAAATTAAATACTGCATATGTTCAGTCAACAGTATGTGCGCTGTATGTCCTGTCCAAACAATTTATTTTACCTGTAAATATAAATGGGAAAACACAACATTTTGTCCTGTGTATTTTCTGCATGCAGCATGAACCTTTACACTAACACGTAGCCGTCTTCAGAGTGACAAAATGTCATCTCCAGAACAGTCATTTCCACCACTTTGAATCTCCACTCAATAAAAGGTAAGTAACGGGGAAAGATTCACAACCCTGTTGTTACTATAAAGTATTCCAGTTTGTGTTTTAATGGACTGTGTTTTGTTACAGATGACAGACAGCAACAAAAAAGGGTCATTTTATATTTTTGTCTCCAAAGTCAAACTACTGAAGCTTCATGTTAATCTTAACTTTTTGCTCTGTGTTGTCATTTGAACTGAAACCATGCAATCTCCAAATTTAAGTCAATTAAGGAAATCATGTTAAAAAAAACCTGGCTTTTTTTTTTTTTTTAGCAGTTTTTATTTTCTTTTTTATTATTATTTTTTATTTAATACACCTTGATCAGAAGCGTCTTTGTCTCACATACAGCTCATATCTCCAGAGTTCTTTGAAATTGCCATTTTGTGAGTCCTTGATGATGACGGATGATGGGGAGGCTAAATTTAATCATGTTTGAGACAACAGTGTCCTCCTGCAAAGATACAGCAGCAGGTGTGGGCGAGTAGGAGGGAGGTAAACGTGGGAAACTCCTCACACATTCCCAGGACTGATTCTCCCAGCTTGGCTTGGACTCAGAGTGATCATGCAGCGGTGGCAGTTGATTTTGGCTGTGGGTGAGTTTCCCGTCTTCTGCTGCGTGTATTTTCTGTCTTTTCAAAATTGATTTATGTTGTTTTTGATGTACAGTTTGCAATTTTAACCCTCTGGGTTTAAGATGACGCAGCAGCTGGACGCTGCTTCGCTGAATCTGTGTTTCAACGTGAGTTGAAAGTGAGGACTTCAAACTGCGTACCGGTTTTTAAATCGTGCCGATCATAGACATATATAATATACATAGACGCTGCATTGAGCTCTGAGTCGTACATCAACGTCGCTGCCATATTAGATGTGGCAAAATCTGCAAACATAACATGACAGAGATGCTGCACTCCTGCGCTGCCTGGAGTTCGAACCATTTTAAAGTCGGAACCGGGTCACGTGGGGTTACCTTTCACAGGTAAGACTGAATAATTGTTTGTTTTTAATCGTATTTGACCATTCTAACATTTTGAAAACAGAATTAGCTGACAAAGTCAATCTTACTTAATTAAATTACCCCGAACTAACCACTCTGATTGTTGTTAAGCGCTTTTGATAGGTTTCCTGAAAGATAAAGGGCTGTGAAAGCAGGGAAGCAGCTCTCAGAAGGTTTCTGCCAGCCATCATCCATCCTCTGCAGAGAGCATTTCAGACCTGAGCACTTTTAACAGAGCAGGTCAGTCAGGATCAGAGACAGAGCTCTGCACTGATCGGTCTTGTTTCCCAGCTCAGTTTCAAAGGGCAGGTTTATCACAAGGCTGCAAACATTAGATAAGTCAGAGCCACACTGATGAAAATATTATTTACTTTCTGAATGCGAAGGAATCAGTGTTGAATTTTGTATTACATTGTCAGTTAATGTCAACATTTTACCCATAAATTTAGGCTGTGGCTACCCAAACACGTCAGACCTCAAAGAAGGCTGTAGAGACCCTGTCAGTCGACTGTTCCCAGCTCATCCAGCTAACCAAACCCCTGCCTTTCCACAGTGTTGTGAGTGGGCATCATGCCCCTGGTTATATTCAGTCCTCGTGTCACCCCTAGCACTCTGTTTGTACCGTTTTAATCATGAAATTTATTTATAATAAAACAAGGATTTATAATTTTAGTATGTAGTTTCACAGCTAAAAATAAAAGTAGATCACTGCCAATTGCAGTCTTATTTTGTTTAGCAAATAGTGTTATTTTTTGTCTCAAAGACTGCTATTATTACTACTTAAATCAATGATTTAAGGAAAAAAAATTATAATTTTTTTAAATTGAGTAATGTGTGAATGAGGCATTAACTTAAAGAACTTTGTAGAAAGGCGCTTTAGGAAGTTCAGTTCATTTACTTCTATTACTTTATGGGAGGCAGATCTGCCACATATGGTGGACGCGCTGCAACGGGCCGACCCGCTCAATGCAGCGTCTATGTTTATACGTCTATGGTGTCGATAGGCTACGTAGAACCAGAGTTATGATCAATAATCTACGTCATGCCCTTTCCTGTATATTATCCTCACGTGCAGAAAAAAACAGTAAAAACTGGATTTTTGCCAGCAGCTTGCGCACGAAACAAACACACACACACACAAATCACGACATCCTTTTTCCTATTTGGCGGGAAAATGAGCCACATCAACCTGCTGAGGGACAGGTGAAAGGGTGGTGAAGGACTGATTGATGGCAGGTTTTGCCTTTGATGGTCTTCTCTGTCTTGTGGAGGAGAGGAACAGTTTTATGGAGTGGCACAAATAATTTGTGAGGCATCTTATCGTGGCACCTGATTTTTCTGTAAATAGTTGTACAAAAAAACAAACACCCGCAGCATTGCCTGCATTTTAATGTAAATTGTTGCATATAACTTTGTTGTTTGGTAAATTTGTGCATAAATGTTTGAAATTTACAGCTTATATTTTGTTTTAAGTTGTAAAAATAGTTTATTAAACATATTTGTGATTTTCACAGTAAAAAAATCAAACTTTTTTCTACTCTGATTTTACGTTTTTGTGGGATTTTAGGACCAATGTGTTAATACAGTATGTCAGAATGAAACAAATAACTTTACAGTCACACATGTGAGGTTGTGCTGAAAAGAACGATACGAAACAAGGCAAGCTAAACCGTTTTTAAGGTTATATATAAATCAAAAGTAGTCAAAAAAAAAAACATGTCAATTACACCCCGGACCCCAGAGGGTTTTAATCTTTATAACCACAGCATGTGGGATGGTGTAAATGCAGTAAACTAGTGTGCTGGTTAGTGGTTGTAAGCTAATTTAGACTCCCATGATTTTGGTTGGCTCACTCAATCATCGTTGTCCTCTTACAGCATTAATGTGCTTTTCTTTTTATTCCCAGAATGCATATTTTTATGTATCTCCAGCCAGTCCTTACAGCAGAAGAGAAGGTGTTTTTTCAAAGTGAACAAAACGGGAAAGCAGAGCTACGGATTCTCTGTTGGTGGCAATGTGAGCGGGTCAGTGCAACTCTGTGAGAACAGCCGCTGCTGTGTGGGCTATTACCTGATGATTAACGGCACACCAAAAGTTGATGTTCTTGGTAAGAAGCCTGAACGTCTGGACAAGCACTTGATAGTTAAAAAAACAAACAAAAAAAAAAACATTTTCAGCACAGTAACAAAAATCTTTGTCAAATGATTGATGAAAAAGTTTAATTAAAGCCCTAAAACCAACCGATATCAGCTGAAACCACTTGCTGTGAAGTATTGTTATATGTGCATTGTTTGTTGTACTGCTGATTCTTTTATCTTCAGTTTTTATTGCATTACTGCACTACTTCTACTTTGTATTACTTTATTGCACTCTGTATATACACTGCTCATGTTATCATATGCTCTTTTGGTTTTTTGATCACCGCTCAAGCACTTCTGGTTAGATGCAATCTGCGTTTTTGTATATGCAATGACAATAAATCTAATCTAATCTAATTTTTCTGTTGCAGCTTGTGACAAGTTTGAAAGGTCGTGCCCAGATCCAACCTGCAAGGCTCAACCACGCGTCAACAATAAATTTTTTGCATGCGTGTGCAACTCAGACCTCTGCAACGGCAACATTACCTGGGGAACAGAACACATCTCACACAACTACTCTTCTTTTTCAGGTATGATAATAATAAGATTATATGACAGTGAATTGCTGAATAATTGCTGGATATAACTAGAAAATGGTTCACACACTGTTACAGAGATGCACCAGATCCCCTCACACAAGGGTTTGAGTTTTTCCTTTAATGTGTCATCTACATACAGGGGTGCTATTTATCTAACACTTAATGTTTGTTTTGTTTCCTTTTAGTTGTGTTTGTGAAAACTGCTATAAAACTGGTTGTGATTTTGATCCTTGTGTGTTTCCTGATTATTGCTGCTGCTAAATGGAGAAGTGGGCCACCAAAGAAAAGTAAGGTCCTTCTTGCATTCAGAAGCATTATTTAAATCCCGCTTTAGTAATTCAGTTTGGTTTGGCTCCAGTTTGCCTGTTGTTACTACTTTGCACTGATACCACAGTGAGCACTGGGATGAAAAGGTTTAGAGCTGCTCATTACATTTTTATTGGGGAAACAAAAAATCATGAGATAACACTGTTCTCTCTTAAATATTATCACTTTTTTTTTTTTTTTTTTTTTTTTACATAAATACATCATCAGTAAAGAATCTTAGTGGCACAAAACTTTATTTCAGGGAAAATTTAAATGACTTTTTGAGAACAGATAAATGGACTCTTATATTGCACTTTTTCTACTCTAGTTAAGCACTCAAAGTACTTACAGTAACTAGAATATAAAAAAATAAATGCAGGGAAAATGACGCATGTGATAAAAGTTTATATAATAAGCTTGCCAGCCCAGAGGTTTCAAATCAAGATTATATTTTCAGCCTTTGGGCAGATTACATGTATTAAGTTGTACATCATGCATACTTAATGCTTGCATTACATGTTCACATCAGTCTACTATTTTTATGGCTATTACTGTGGTGCTGTAACAATATATCCATTTAACTTGGTAAATTCCTCTGCAGAATGAAGCAACTGTTTCCACATTTTCTAAACTTAAATTAAATTCTCATGATGTCTTTATTTGCCCTTGAAATGCTTTCATTCTATGTGCTGCACTGACCTTGCTTTTTATCTGTGCTATGGCACTCCCTTTTACCTCTGCCTCTCTTCAGTCACATCTCTGTGTAACTTTTTAATCAGGCAACGTTCACAGGAATGCTGTCTGTATGTACTGTCAGATTATCTTCAGTGAGTGGCAACTGCAACACATCTGTGCTATCATATTTTAGAAGAGAATCTACACTCCCGCAGTCATGATCGTGGTGTCCCGCCCACCTGTTCCTGCCAAATGTCAAAAGCCTCTGAGATCAAAATCAGTGAGATTGAACTACAGCAGGTAAGCGCTGCTATGAAATGAGTTTAAACATGGTGTACACGGTATTTGTAAGAAGCTTCTGATATTTATTTGTTTCTATCTTACAGATCGTGGGCCGAGGGCATTTTTCAACTGTTTTTCAAGCGACATACAAGAGCTCTGTGGTGGCTGTTAAGTTTTTACCTGCAGCCTATGAACAGATTTTTACCACAGAAAAGGAGATTTATGAGCTACCGCTGTTAAAGCACGCTGGGATTGTGAACTTCCTCGGGGCTGGAGAACCAGATGACAGGAGCTGGTTCATTGTGCTGGAATTTGCTGAATATGTGAGTGAAAATCTTTGCATGAAGATGAACAGCTGCTCAAGGAAAAAGGGCACGGATATGACCACAAAAATATTTATAAATGTCAGATGATATTGAGAGTCAAATCACATAAAAGAAAAATAAAATAATAGACCCTAAAACATTTATTTGAATTATTTGAAGGAAAAGAAAAATTAATACATTAAAAAAACAAGCAATACAATAAAAAAAAATCTGAAAATTTAAAAAGCACTACTCAAATAAAATATGTTACAATACAGAAATTAAGCTGCAGAATACGTTCAAAACAAACTAAAAATTATAAGAATATAAAACTATTCCACATAGACACTAAACAGACTAAACCAATAGGTTTTGAGTCTGCATTTCCAATATTTATTACTCTATCTATATCTCTTGTTCAGTCATAATAGTTTCAACTCCTTTCAGATCCTGTGGGAGGCTGAACAAAGCATCTCTGAAGGATGATTTATAGGACTGCGATTCATTCATCATTAGCATTTCTGACTGCCTCGTCCAATCATAGTGTAAGAATAATAAAATAATTGTAAACACAAACAGGCAACCACTATAAATATTTTAAGATGGGTATAATGAACAAAACCCACTAGTAAAGGCTTAAAGGGCAACATGGCGGTGCAGGGGTTAGCGCTATTGTTTAGAGCTCTTCATGTATTTGAAACCACTGCATGCGTCAGATATAAATAACTGGTATTCCTTTGCTTTTTTAGGGATCTCTTCATTCCTTTCTGAGCAAGCACACCATGAGCTGGATGTCGTCACTGAAGCTGTGCCAGTCTTTATCACAGGGACTTTCCTATCTCCACTCTGACCTTCTCTGCCATGGTAGTGGCCAGAATAATATTGCAACAAATGTGTGTGTGTGTGTGTGTGTGTGTGTGTGTGTGTGTGTGTGTGTGTGTGTGTGTGTGTGTGTGTGTGTGT
>JAVDPK010000959.1:36596-56369 GCA_034780415.1 Cichlasoma orientale | reverse complement strand
CACACACACACACACACACACACACACACACACACACACACACACACACACACACACACACACACACACACCTGCAATAAATCAACAGTAGAGACAGCAGGAATAGAAGAAGGGGATGGGAAAGCCAGTGTTCTACTTTGTAAAGTGGCCATGCCATCATGATGCAGACTGTACTTCGCACATTTTGTATTGACGTCAAAGAGCGCCTGAGTGGCTCACAGATGCTGCTTTTGTTTCCTTCATGTGTCAAGTTGCGGTTTTTAGAGGAAACAATGAGATATTGTTGGTGAGAAGGATACTTGAGAGGTCATACCCCTGCATGATGCATCCGCAGGATATTTGCGTGCACGAGGGTGAGCTCACACAAACACACACAACCACAGCTTCCTCTACTCACACAAGCTCCTTTTTAAAAGCAGCAAAAAAATATTAAAACTTAAGCTCCCTTTGCCCTAATGGGCAAACCACCCCCAGTGTGTCTCTATTGTCGGTGCTCTGCTCTGTCATGTGTCACGTCAGAGTATTTTTACTCCCAGTTTACATAAGTTAACATAATCCATTCCTTTCATCTGTTACGCTGCGCTACGTCATCCCTGCAGCCTATTTTACAGTCTCCCCTTCACTTTCTCGCACTGCTTTAAATATTTGGGTCAGAACATGACAATCCACATGGTAATACCTCCCTAACCTTTGAACATCTGCTCTTCAGCTGACGACCACTGAATGTGTGTGGCACAAACTCTTACCCAACACCCGCTGAAATAATTGACACATCAGCCTGGAGTGTGTGCTGATAAGAAAACATGGTCACAAACCTCAAACATAGAAAAGATTTATTTTTTAAAAAAAATGAAACAAGCATTTTTAATTACTGCATAGCTTCCACATGAGTTTCAGAAGGTCGTCTCCATCTCAGGGGTTCCCTGGAGTGTGTTTGAGTTGTGTTGCGTAACTATCGTGGTCGATGAAGCGTGCGAATTGTGTCTTCCGATTTCTCGTAGGCATTTTTTTTTTTCCCGGCAGCTGAGAATACTGAGAGCTCACCCACAGGGACACTGTAGGGCAGACAAAGTTATACAGTGCACGTTTAGTCCCATGTTTAGATGTCATCCTTACAAATTAGTCCCGTGGCTGCAGCTACTTTTTATATTCCACGTCTCAGATGTCCATCGTGTATTTTAGGGACACTTCCAGTCTGTTTGCCTGTATTTATCTTGTCCTTGTAAGGTGCAGTTTCTGTGATACTAATTCAATCCAGCCAGATTTAGAGGCTCATTTTAGGATGTGTGTTTTATTGCGGTTCTGCGTGTGTGTTCAGGAGTTGGGGGTTGCTTTGGGGTACAGAGAGTGCCGGGGATTAAGGAAGCAGAGTGTGAACACTGCAGCTGTCAGCCTTCTGCCTCTGAGCGTCCTCATATCACGAGACCTGCTCTCACCACGCGGCCTTTAAACCCATATAATCATGTCTTAATACCTAGACTTTTTTTGTGTGTGTGTGTCAGCAATAAGTATGTACAGTATGTCTTTGTTTCCATGCAAGTGATGCATGAACTGATACATGTTCATTTATCTGTTGTTGTGATGGAAGTAAAGCAGAAAATGGTTTAACTGGTGTGTTCTCTGAGAAATATGGAAATTAAATCAGCACACTCAGTCATTAGATTCATCAGATGTTGTTAGACTCTGACACAAGCCTTCATGTCTCTGCTTTGTGTCTTTCTTCCCAGGTGGCGATCAAGTCGATCCGCAAGGAGCGCATCACTGACGACCTGGACAGAATTCACATCCAGAGAGAGATTGAAATCACCTCTTCACTCAGGCACCCCAACATCATACGCTTCCACGAGGGTAAGATGGCGCCGGCACGCCTTCACGCGCGGTCACACGATTCCGCAGTCTCGTCTCCAGACAGCATTCAGGCGCTGAATATTTTAACGAAAGTCAATCAAAACATGTTAAGTCCCACAACACACACACAGCAGCATTTACAGGAGTGTTGTTCAACAATGCCAGGGGCCTAAAGGATAATGCTGGTAATGCTCACAAATCCTATTTGAAGCCCAAAACCAACAATGACGTGATCTAACTAAGTATTTCCTATGCATCTAAAGAATGATGCACAATGGCTTCTTTTTCTGTCCCACAAACCTGCACTGTTGTCCAATAACCAACTTAAAATCCTATCCGATCCACTAGTTTGGGGTGAAATATCCCATCACTACCACGAGCACAGGCGCCGCACTGTTGTTCATAAGAACAAGGGAGGGAGATGTTGTATTTGATCCCCACAAGGGAGCTAATAATTAGCTTCACACCTGTCACTGACCTTAAATATATCATTTTGATTGGTAGCCCTTCATCAGGTAAGAATCTTACCTCATTAACATTGTACACGTGACAGACGCTGTTAACATTTCTCTCTCCGTACAGATTTATTGAAAGCAAGAATTTCAGAAATATTCATGTCATTGAATGTTTCCTTTTTCCTGTGTTGACAGTGTTTGAGAGCCGGGATAAGATTGTGATTGTGATGGAGTACGCCAGCAGAGGCGAGCTGTACGATTACATACAGGAGAGGAGGCGACTGCCAGAAACAGAAGCCAGAAGCATCTTCAGACAGATCACGTCGGCTGTCCACTACTGCCATAAGGTTTCTACACAGCACGCAAACTGCACGCATACGTTCTGCACATGCGCAACAGGAATAAATGACAAATTAGGAAGGTGCACACAGGCACGTGTGGAGTACTTCAGTATTCAATTGTGCATATGCAAATACTGTACTGGCTAAACCCATAAATCCTAATCCGATTACTGCAGAAAAACTTGACTTGAGTTTTCAGATCTCTTCGGGTTAAGAGCGCATTAGAGGCTCGATTGTTCTTTACAGTCACACACTGACACATTTAACAAATGCTTTGCTTAAATGAGCCCCCTTCAACATTGCTGTAAGCCTCGGCATATGAACAAATACTTCCTTGTTTTTCTGTTTTTATTGTTGTGTACATAAAATCAGGCCAGAAAGCAGGAATTATCGAGGAGTTATTAAATCCTATTCATACAAAAGTGCATTATAACAGAAGTGACGATGTATGCCTGACAGTCAGCTGAGCTGGATATGAGAGAGAGGCAGTTGTTTTGCTTTTCTTATTTTGGCAGTTTGGAGTCTGTGTGAATCCCTCACATTAAACTCAGAGATTATCGTTCAGCTTCTGCGTCTTTATAGTGTGCAGGGAGGTGGAATTTGTGCTCCTCGTGCCCTTGAATATTGTCCCAAAATAGACATGAATGTTCCAGCGTGAATGAATTATTGAATGTGCCTCAGAGGTATGCAGGGCACATGGAAAGATTATCAAGGCTTCACAAGAAAAACCGAAATAATCGAGAGTTATTCACTGCTTCTTTTTTTCCGGTTATTCCTCCAGTCAGTTCACAGGCATTTTAAAAGATAGTAAGAAAATTAACCTGATTAACCACAGTTTGCATATTTGTGTCTGCCGTGCTTACACACACACACACACACACACACACACACACACACACGCACACGCACGTGGAGTACTGTTATATATTGTCTGAGGTCACGGGCCATTTCCTCCACAGAAGAGAATGTGATTCATGAAATAAAGTTTGCTTAAGACAAACTGACAAGAATGTTTAGTGTGTCTGTGTCACGTGACTTCTCGGGTGGCCACGCTTTTCTGTTGTAACTTTTTTCTGCTGACCACTTAATCCTGCAACAGACGGTACATGTTTTGAGTCTCCCTCGCCAGGCTACACGGGGGTGCGCTTCTTGCTGGCACGCTGGCGCTTAATGCCAGTCAGGAGCTCAAATCCTGATCTAACGAATTAACCTAAAACAAAACGCTTTCTCCTGCTCGAGGACAATTAAACAGTCTGATCTTCCTCAAGACTCTCCAAGAGCCTCTCCTCACGTGTGTTTCTCCTCTCTTGCAGAACGGGGTTGTGCATCGAGACCTTAAGCTGGAGAACATCCTCTTAGATCAAGATTTGAATGTAAAGGTAGGATCCCGCAAACATACCAGGCACTATGTAAGGGCTCATAAAGGAAGCCAGGGAATATTTCTAGCCTTATTTGGTCATTGTTCTCCTTATGTCAGAGCTGTGCATGGCCAGCGGGGAATGCAGGGAATCTAGCAACAATCTTGGGATTCGTGCCAGGGTTTATATATGTGTGCTCTGTCTGCCCGTCAAAAGAAAACATTACATGCAGACCTCTCTGCAGGCCTCCGTTCGCTGCCAGCCACATCCCCGGAGGTTCACCGCGCTGGCCTTCCTCTGCATCTGCTGCAGGAAATGACCGGGGCTCTGTGTAATGCGTGTGTCATTATGTCTGCACAATAGCTGCTTAACGGAATGTGTAGAGGGCAGACGGAGGCGGATATGTTGGGTAAAATGTTGGGTCATAAGTTACATATTAGTCTGCAGAGTGTAATTTTCTGTTTGATTATTTTGAAAACATTTGGTATTCATTCATATTTTCAACTATAAATAAACACGGACAGCAGCTCGTCTTACACAATAATTCACTGTTTGCGTAGCTGGCAGAGAGCTCCGCAGAGGCAGCTTTCACTGCAGGCTGAACGCACACAAACACACAGTAGCCCAAATAAATGTGTTAATTGCCACTGGATGTATGTGCGCAGTGAGCTGGCTTGCATATACAATGCCATCCTCTGTAAGTGAGGTCTCTGTTTCCCTGTATCTCTACCATGGAAGTGAAGCTGTCATTGTGAATATTTTTAACACCGTGGGGGCTGATAGCGGGCCAGCGTGCATGTTTATAATCTTCGCAGATAGAGGACAGACACGGTATATCTGCGTATGGCTCTCGTAGCCTCGAGTGAGTGATTATTCCGTTACGTGTGTGTAAGCAGCCTGATGCTTTTGGCCCTCTTCCCTTTCCTCACTCACACTTACTCTGGCAGAAGCTCAGCATACCTGCAGTATTTTGGACTCCTTTAAAAGGAATTGCTTTGAGTTATTGTGTATTTTTTCCACATGACTAAAAGCTTGCCGTGCATAGTCACTGAAGAGGAATTTAGATTGTGTGAGGGTGAGTGTTAAAGTTTACGTGGTCGGTGTTGCCGGCTGTGGGGAGACGTCTCGACTGAGCTCCGTTGTTTTGTAATGTGACAGCTGTTAGGTGGTTATGCCGTTTGTGACTGAGACTCAGTGTCACATGAACCCTTTTGTTTACTTGGCACAAACGTATAATACATGCGCTGCATTCATCATGTTCCAGGAGCTGTGAGAGCATTGAATAGTGTTAGCACTAGGAAGGAATACAGATAATTATTATCAAAATATGTTAATTTGTCTTCTCTTCTCTTCTCAGCTGGCTGATTTTGGCCTCTCGAATCATTTCCAGAAGGGCTCGTTGCTGCAAACCTACTGCGGCAGTCCGCTCTATGCTGCCCCAGAGATCGTAAAAGGGCTGCCGTACCAGGGGCCAGAGGTTGGTCAACATGCTGCTATTTCCAGATATTATTGATGGTCGCTTTAAAATGTTCAGATTCATGTGTTTTGTTTACTGGAAAGTACTGTTTCTGGTGAGACTATATCATCTGATACTGTTACCAGTATTCTAAAGCAGTATTCTAGTACATTAGCTGATGCTAATAAGTTGCATTGTGGGTAATGTACGCACCATGTATGTACGCATGTATGCACCAGGTGCTGTCATGAGCCCAGCTTTGTTATTTATATTAGTGCAATGCTAAATTGGTGGAACAATATAATATTTAGATCTGGATTAGTGTAGCTTTAAACCACAATACATCAGTTTTTATTCATCAAACCTCTGAGGTTTTATGAAGTCCAATGCTCTGAACATGTGTTTCATTGTGTGTGTGTTTTTGTTTCTTAGGTGGACTGCTGGGCACTGGGGGTGTTGCTGTATGCCCTCGTCTACAGCAGCATGCCGTTTGATGGGGCCAGTCACACAAAACTCACAGAACAGATCACCCAAGGTCGCTATCGCAGGCCCAACCCCCCCTCGGGTAAATCTTTACAGAATTATTTTTTTCATTTTTTATTGAAAAATCTCAAATGTGGTCACTCTTGTTGCGTTGAGTACCCTTTGCCAGTTTAGCGGCTATAAATAACTGTTGACTCTGTTCCCTCCAGACGCCTGTGCTCTCATTGACTGGTTGCTGACGGTGCGTGTGGATGAGAGGGCCACGATAGAGGATGTGGCTAACCACTGGTGGGTTAACTGGGGCTATGAAGAGAGTGTGTGTGACTGTCCTTCATCTCTGCACCAAGAATGCCCCTCCCCGCTGCTGGCTCGCTACATCGACTGGCAGAATCAGGTTGCTGCTGCTAGCAGTTTGACAGTGGATGCAGAGTGCCTATCGTCAGACTCCTCCGGCCCTCCTCAACACGCTTCCAACCCCTTTTACTTCAGCTTGCCTCTGAAGCACGACTGCGGGGGAGGAGGAAGGGTACGTGGCGGAATGTCGAGCCTTAGGAAGTCTCG
Organism: Cichlasoma orientale; assembly: GCA_034780415.1. Classification (NCBI taxonomy): domain Eukaryota; kingdom Metazoa; phylum Chordata; class Actinopteri; order Cichliformes; family Cichlidae; genus Cichlasoma; species Cichlasoma orientale. Next base: position 49,867 of record JAVDPK010000959.1, on the reverse strand, counting down.
CAAGGAGAATGCAATCCCCCAGACTGCACAGGGTGCTTCTGCTGGCGTTTGTCTAGCTGTTGCTTCTTCCACTGCGATTTCCTCCACTTCCACATGTGAAAGAAAGAAGCCCAAAGGTATTCTGAAACACCAGAGGAGTTTAGATTCAGTCTTTCCCCCTCCGAGGGAAAATTCTCCCTCTCAGCTCTGTAGCACCGCTCCGCAGCCCTGTCGAACACACACTCTTGCTCACGTGTACGTCGACGTCCTCTCAACCAGCCTTCCATCTCCAACGACATTCAGCCAGCCTTCATCCAAAATGCCCAAGAAAGGGATACTAAAGAACTTGTATGGTAGGGAGCCAGGTTATGGTTCATCATCATCAGACAGAAGGGGCTCAGGTGTAGGAATTATAGAAAGCAATGCAGGTGAGTCATGTTCCCACAAACAGCAAACATGTCTCCCAGGAGTTCAAGGCAGTCCCACGATGCACGCAGAAGCAGTAAGAAGACGTAAGGGCATTTTGAAACGTAACGGAAAGTTTTCTCGCAGTCTGGATCTCCCTGACAACCACCACTCCTCTCCCTCTCCAACCCCTGCGATATTCCCCGAGGCTCTGCAGCATCTCCTCCAGACCACAGGGGATGATGAGGGCCGTCATAGCCGCCCCTCTAGCGTGGTGAGCGAGGACAGCCTCTTCTCCTCCGATTCCTTTGATCTGCTGGATCTTAGCTTCCAGTCACGTCGCAAGATTTTCTCAAGGGGGGTGCAGCACGGCTCGGAGGAGGATTTGGAGCAGCTGAGAGCTGAGGCAGACAGGGATGTTGAAGAATAACAGACAAAAAAGGAAATGCTGTAATGGAGAGGGTAATAGAAACTTCAGCGAGTTGAAAAACTGGGTTTAATTCCAGTTCTTCAGTTTTCTGCGATAATTGGTGCCTGCCATCTTGAAAAGACTTACTGAACTCCGGATTGGTTGCATCTCAAGTACACAGACTCTCGTGACCATTGCACTGCCAGTGTAAAGCACCGTGTGAATTATAGTGTAGCCTGTTTAAGCGTATTCATCTGAATGGGACCTGATTTCTGGCAGTTTGCATAGATGGGAGCTGACTGCGGCAGAAGAGTTTAATGGACTCGGTCTGACCTCACCTGCACAACAGGGTCATCTTGTAGATTTTGCAGATTTTTGTTCACGACTCTTAAAATCTTTGTCTGACTGCTGTAATCTGCTAATGTGGTAATCCACCCATCTTGGATTTACAGTGTCCATGTATGAGTAAGTCAAAAGACTTAAGTGTGTTTCCATCCACCTGCATTTCTGGCAAAGAAGGAAAAAAAACAAAAAGAAAAAAATGACTTATATTATATATATTGATAGCAGTAAAATGAGGCAGTTGAAACGGAAAACTGTACATGAAGTATGTTAGCTAGAAGCAAACAGGGCTGATGTAAAAAAAAAAAAGACCATTTATTAAATTAATTTATGAAACAAACATAAATGTAATTTCAAATTTTCTGCATTGTTTGACAGTGTTACTGTTTGTACTGGTGATCTTTTGTAATATATCATTTGCACCCTGTTTGTTCTGCTGTGGTTGTGACAGCACGCAGATATAAATTTACCATCATCAGCCACTTCACGCATTAACATTTGCATATAAAATAGATATGCATATAAATTTGCTCTGAGCTTGATGATTTTTTTTTTTTGAAATTTGTTCAATTTTGCGAAGCGTTTGGATGGAAACTAGACTGCAGCAGCCTCTGTGACGAGCATAAATTCTGCTGAATTGAACTTTGGGATACTTTGTGACAGCACTTTACATCGCTTTATAAGCCTTATATAAACATTAATACATGGTTATAGCACACTAAAATGTAGCAGATATCATTTTAAGTGTTCACTATTAACCTATAATATTTGTCAACAATTATAATTTCTCATCTGAGGATAAATTACATTTTTATTGATTTATTCACCATCCTGCTAATATTTATACACTGTGGGTTCCCACAAGAGGGGCTGTAGTTGTTGACAGATACATCATACTGGTTAAAAATCGTTCTTTAAATGTTTATATTCCACTTACCTAAAATGCTAAATATGGGAAGCTTAAGTATCGCCAATGTCACTATTTGTTTTTGAGTATATTTATACCACACAGTGTTGCACTGTGCACAGTTTGCTCCTTTGCACCAACACACACAGTGTGAATAGCAGATAGATCACGTTGCTTTTTACCGTGACACCACCTGTGCTGCTCCGGATGTTTAAGGTGATGTATGCAGTAGATGGATGCAATTTTAAATCTGTGATTTTCATACTGTGACAAAAAGAATTCTCTTAAACTTTTTTTTTATACTTTTGTTCTTCAAAATAAACTATTTGAATCTAAACAGTTTGCAGTTTTTGTTTTCTGATGAAAGAATGCAAAGAAGCCGCGGCTGTTATAACACATACTGCATCTAGAAAAACTGCATCAATAAGGGTTTGTGTAGTTGGCTTGATTGCCTCTCTGAACAGGACTTAATAGAGACTGTTTCTCACAGAAGACAAAAATCTATCCATTTAGTTACATTTCTTTTTTCTGTGTTTCTGTAATGAGTCTCAGAGGTTTCACTAAACAGTTTCTAAGCCCTGTGTTTTGAAAGGCTCTGCAGTGAATAAACACTTTATAGCTCACTGTTTGGGGGGGTTTCATGCTTTTAGGTATATTGGATTAAGGATGACATTTAAAAACTTCTCCAACATCTCCAACAAAGCAAAACTTTATACCACCCACTTACCTGGTTTAAACTCCTCTAAGTGTTCCTCTCATTTTAGGACGCGATATACAAACTGAATGATTGATTGGAGAAATAAACTGTTCACTTGGACAGTAGAGGATGAATTCCAGAGCAAAGGTCTGATGATGACTTTTCAGAACAGCCCTCATATCCCGTCAGCCTCGTGGGGGCAATTTTGTTACACAAGAACCAGCATTTAACTATTTTTGGCTAATGTTTACACTGCATGCACAGTGAGTAGATGAGTAAATGTGATGCAGCCTTTTTGTCTCCACCCAGACTTCAGTATTCTGCATCACTGCTTAAGATCGGATGTCAGCAAAGCAATCAGAGCTTAAAGTATCTCGAGAACATTTTTAACCAACTTCGATGAAAATATTTTTTAACAGGAAACTTAAGCAGCTTTACGCATCTAAACAACCTGCATCTGCTGACTGTTTCTGATTTACAGTACTGTTCTGACAGTAAGTAACAAAATGGCATTTTCACCAGGAGGTGATTTGAAGAAGTATCTTTAAATCATCTAAACAACCATTTTCTTCTGCTTATCCGGTTTGGGGTCACTGGGGGGGGGGGGGGGGGGGGTGGAGCCTCAAGCTTTGAAATGCCAATTTACTTAACATGCATGTACTATATTAGGACTTTAGAAGTAAGCCAGGGTATTGAGAGAAAGTCAGCACAGGCATGGGGAGGTGGACTCAAACCTAGGATGTTTTTGCTGCGAGGCAACAGTGCTAACCACTGCACTGCCATGGTGCCCAAACATCCAAATTACCAGTTATTTAAAGACACTTATAGGTCCAAATTATAAACTATGTCCCAAAGCACAGTCATACAGAACGGGATGTTTTTTTTTTTTCAAATTTGCTAACGGGGAAAGACAACCAGGTTTTGTTTGTATTAACTGTCTGTGGTAAATAAGCACAATCTTGGTCTCACAAGCTTGTTAGCAGAAATAACTTCTTGCAGATGGAAATCAGTCTGATGAAAATTCTCAGGCAAAGATTGGTTCAGTTGCAGGATGTTTTGAGGTTTCCTTCCATTACCCCTTTGAAATGCTCAATTCAAAATCAAATCTGGGCTTTTTTTTTTGTTCTTAAACGCACTACGCAGCAACTTTCTATTTCTTCTTATTGACTCATTCCACAGTGGATTCAATAATGTGCTCATTACCCCAATGAAAGGTCAATTTTCTAGTTTCACCTTAACTTACAGACTGAATTCCTAACATTATGTTAAATTACTGTTTTATTTAATGGATTGATTCCATGCACCTGATATTTTTTTATTAAAATTTTAAAATGAGCACAAATCGCATTTTATGTGTTATTTGTGTGGGTGTTCATTAATAGGCACCATATGATGGTTACATGTTTGCTTGTGCAAAGATGATGGCTGTAACACACAGTGAGTTCATGAAGAATAACGATTGTTAAACAGCCAAGTTAAAAAATAAAAACAGCTGTTTTAGCTTGTGTTGTTACCTCATTTGGATACTTTGTAACATTTCAGATGTCTCTGAGTTAACACACTTGTTGTAAAATTATACAATATTTAAAAAAAAAAAAGAAACAAACATATTTTCTAAACATAATCATCTTACTGCTAGGCTGATAGTTTCTATAGTTTGAATACCTTTTCTTATCCCATACCTGCCTATAAGCTCTATAATACCAGTAACTATTTTTTAACCTTGGTCCTCAAGTCACTAAAAAACTCAGCTCCAACACTCAGAGGAGGATCACATTAGACTTTTATCAGCTTAAAACACTTAAAATGTGTGTGGGCTTCCTGTCAGTTACATTGGTGATTTCATTAAACCACATCGACTTAATAGTAAAGGACTTTAAATATCTTTAAGAACTCCAAATATTTGCGATACTTACTGAGTAGAAGGGGTTCAGTGTTAAGTATTGCAGGCCAAGAGGCTTTTCTTCCTGTTCCCTCACGTGTGGATAAAAGTACTGCTGAGTGAACAAAAGCAGGCAGACTTTACTGTTTCTTTAGGCTGCTTACTGGGCCTCACGCAGCTGGTGAATGGTAGATTTCTATGGAGAAATCCCCTGTTATCCAAATGCTGCGGCTATGAACCCTTGATTTTGTTTTAGAGAACAGGCCGAAAGAAATATGGGAGAAAGTATTCTAAGCCACCAACAGCAGTGACCTATTTATCACCACAGGTATATTTTACATGATGTCCTCAATGCAGAGCTGTAAATTATTTTCATTAGCTTCGGCCTGTGTGTATAATTTATGCATATGGATTTTTGTTTATATGCATATTTATTTTCTTTATTCCATGTTTACACGTCCATTATTTCTTTGCATGCATTCTTACTTCTGGATATATATTCTAGAATTGTGTGATAATTTTATCATTATAGGTGTAAGACATTGCTTACATTAATGTATGCTCTCTAGGTTTCTTGTATTGTTTCAGGTACAGTTTCAGGTAACGGCAGCTGAGCCCAGAGAATTAAGCAGTGTTGCCATCTTGTGGCCGCTTATTTTAGTGAGCCCAAAGTACCCAGTGGCAAAGGCAAAGCCTGGATTTACAGTAAAGGTTTCAGTTTCTGTACATTTGAAAATTTGTGGAAAAAAATAGTTTCCTCTTTTTTGGGAATAAAACTGATAAAAATATTTATGAAGATTTTGAGGCTTCGAGTACAGAGTATGACACAGCAGCTGTTCTGTAAGCTGATAGAACTGGCACAGCCACAGCTGTACATGTGTCCTTTCTAGTCAAATAAAGTGAATTCATGTATAGGACAAAATACACAATCTGCTGTACATGTACATTATACAGCTTTGTTCATATGTTAACATGCAACAGATTTTTTTTTTCATACAGTATATTCCCTTCTCTGAAACACTGACCGACATAAACACAGTTTCTTCCATTTCAGTTTCTTTAGTTTTATATTCACTATTATATGTATTATATATGTTTTTTTTTTTTTATGGAATATTGTCCAGAGTTGTCTTGGGTCACATATATAAGAGATTTTCAGCACTTCAGTTTGACCAGGTGCTGCCTGGAAAGAGCATCCAGAATGCAAAACCTCAGCTGTCTCTCTAATTCACCAGAATGAAAATCTAATTTTCAGTTCTCAAATTCTTACGTGAGATAGCTGCCCTTTAATATTTATTTATCTGTGTCTGGGATACAGATAACAGAAGCCATTAATAGCTTGCTAGTTAATACGAGTTTACGTGGTAACATCAGTCGTTACAATTTTCCAAAGGAGCAGACAGCAACTGGATAGCTTTTTGCTATCTTTTGTTATTCATCGTCTGGGTCATGAACAAATTCTGGAACAAAGCATGTTGGAATGGAACACTATAACTTATCTTTGTCAACTCAGTCCTCAGACTTTTAGATATAAATATATTTGTAGAAATATTTATGTGATGTGAGCTGTCAGATGCCCCCTTCCCTTTCAACCTGCATGCTGTATTTGGCCCTTTGGAAAATATTCTATAAAATCATCTATAACTTGATTCTATAATGTTGTACTGTGAACAACCAATGTTTACAGTGTATTATTGGTATTAAATAGTGGTATTACAGTTATTTTTGGTGAACATCCCTTTTAATAATTAGGAATAGCCAATTCAGATCAAGTAACCACACTTACTATCCTGACCTCACTATGCATTTCCATCTCCAAAGCTGGACAGCTTTGAAAATGCTTACCTTTAAAAGTAACTTGTTACATTAAAAAATTAGTGCCATTAAAAAGTAATCTATTACAAACACAATTACAAACACATTGGCAATATAAGTACATTGTGCACACAGGCATAACAGTGATACAATTATCTGAGGCAGGTGCAAACAGAGACGGAAAACACAGGGGAAGAGAGCAGACGCAAAAGGGCTAAGCAGGATGATGAAATCCACTGTACAAATGCATCTAAATATAGGCAGGAAAGCTGAGCGTACTAGGCTGCTACATCTTGATATTGTTCTTCTGCAGACTGAAATTTATTGCCATGGCCAAGTTACATCATTTACACTATGTCATTTTAGGGTGTTAAATGGTAATTACTGCATGTGTTCATGTGTGAAAATGTTTGGTCTTACAGCTAAAAGTATTCAGTAAAACTGAAATGTAATTAATAAAAATATTTGGGTAACTTGGTCATATAATGTTCAACTTGACATAATCTTCCTTTTTTTTTTTTGTTTTTGTTTGTTTGTTTGTTTTTCCTTAAATCAAATAGAAATTGTATAGTTACTTTAATAACTATTATTTTTCATGGCCTGGGTGGTGAAAAAATCTTCTGAACTAAACCCATTTGAATAGACAAAATCTGAATAACATTTTCATCCATGCTTGAAGTATATGGACTAAGAGCCCTGACTTGAGTTGCTGAATGCAGTCCTCAGCTCCTGCTTCCTCCATAGCAGTAAATACAACATTTGTGTATGATGTGAGCCTTCAGGTGGCCTTTTACCTTTCAGTCATGTGTTGTATGAAGGTACTTTAAAAAGTGTTGTTACAAGATTGTTACCAAAAATAATGCATAAGGCTACATCAAAGCGTTACATACTAAAATAAGTATCCTAACCTGAGTTTTGTTGTACCAAACATATACATCCCTTTGCGATTAACATTTGCCATTTGATTATATTGTAGTTTAATTCGGCACCATTCTCCTTCTTAACAGGCCTCACCAGCAATAATGAGAAGCTGTGCTTAGCCCTCAGTTACTTCTTCAAAGAACAGATTTACATTAGCAATGGTTGGCAGCAATTTATTGCAATACCTGAAGCGGGAGGACAAGGTGATTAGTGGATTGCACAACAATGATGGAGGCTGGTGGCTGAGCAGGTTGAGACTAGATGAAGGTTGGAGAGGCAAATCCGTGTGAATCTTACACAGAGATATTGCAGCAATGATGTGATGATCTGAGGTAGGTGTGCAATTGGGTGCACAGAGGAGCATCACACCCATGGATACGCAAACAGAGAGAAATGACAAGGCGAAAGAGAGTAAACACAAAAGGGCAGAGGAGGATCATAAAATACACTGGATATACTTTATTATGAGGAAGAGAGCTTGGAGTACACAGCAGCCAGAACTTGACATCAGTGACAGAGACATCTTTTTTTTGCAGACTGAAGTTTGATTGCCATGGCCAAGATAATTAAAACAGACTTTACACTATTAAAGTTCAGGGTTTTAAATGACAATTCTAGCATGTGACAATATGTGAAATGGTTGGTCTAATAGCTAACAAATTATTGATAAAAAAGTGCTCAGTGTAAGAGGATGCATCATCGTCATCTGTGACTGAATCATAGCGCCTGCAATAAAAACAGTTAATTAAAAAAACAGTGATTTCTTTTATTCTAATTAAAAAGTCCAGAGTTAAGAGATATATTCAAATGTATATTTGTATTTGAATTTGCTTCTCAAGTGCAATAAATTATTCAAAAAGCCTTCACTACAAGCAAAACAGCCAAGAAACATTTGCAACCTAATCCTAAAGTTTAAACCACTTTGCACCATAACTCTCCACCTTCAAGATGTCTGCTACAAGCTTACAGTGAGTGAGGGGTATTAAAAAGTAACTTTTAAAATAAGTGGATACTCAGACTTGCCGTGGGATTCATGAAGCATGTTCTCCCACTGGTGTCTGTTCTTCTTTAACGAGCTTAGCAGTGGTTATTGTAATACTAAAAGAGGGAGGCTGATGAGGTTGACACCAGACGAAGTCTATTTTTGGCAGGATTGAGGCTTAAAGAATCAGTGAGTATATTGGAATTGGTGGATGAACAATTTAAAAATAAGTTGTTACAAAAATACTGTAAATAAAAGCAATCCATTGCATGACAGTGTTACCTACTGAACAGTCAGTCATCAAAGAACGGACTCAGATTAGCAATGATTAAGAACAGTTTATTGCAGTACTGAAAGAGGGAAACTGATGGCTGAGCAGGCTGAGACTAGAAGAAAAACTCAAAAATTCAAGAAGCCTTTCTGGAACACCTGCTTCGGCTGGGCCTGTGGAAATATGATGGTGGAGGCAACGATCTCTCAGTGTTTTCCTTTTCTTTCTAACAAATTCACAATTATTCATAACAACACAACAATGAACACTTCATTTCAGAAAATATAAGTAAATCCTACACACAGGTATTGCTGCAGTGTTGTGATGATCTGAGGCAGGTGTGCAATTGGAAAGAGTACAGTTAGACAAACAGAGACAGAAACACAGGGTATGAGGGAGTAAACACAAAAGGTCAAAGGAGAGTTATAAAATACATTGAACAAAGATAAGTCGATATAAGGCAGGGCGCTTGGAGTACATCGCAGCCAAAACTTGGCATCAGATTTCTTTCAAAGTCAAACTTAAATAATATCACTATAATGTCAAAGTCAGCACAAATATACAAAGAGATGCTATATCAGCAGAGCCCATATACTGAGTTTTGTGGTTGGAAAAAGAGTGTGACGTGTGTTGATATTTAGGACACAACAATCCAAATCTCTCTTGGCTTCCATCAGATTAGTGTCAGTTTCTTTTTGTGTCCAGGGGAAGGTCAATAACATTGAGGTTTATATATTCAAATTCATATTTGTATTTGAGGTTTATTTTTTTCAAGCTCGTGTGTAAATGCCTTCAAATTCAAATAAGCCTGCAGTGTATTTGCTCCATTTTCCTAGCAAAATGGTTTAGAACCATTTGCAACTTTATATTTCACCTTAAAAACTGTTTACCTTGCCTTGTTTGGTATCATTTTTTTCAGCACAGCCTGTGTGACTGTACAGTTATTTTTTTGTATTAACACATTAGACCTAAAATCACACAAAAAACATAAAATCTGAGTAGAAAAGGGTTCGTTTTTTACTCTGAAAAGCACAAGAATGTTTAACAAAAATATTTATAATTTAAAATACAACTATAAATTGAAAATTTAAAAAAAAAAAAACCTTATACACAAATTTATGTTTATGTTTAGGTCAGTAAATATTACCTATAGATTTCTTTCCAGTGATGTGAGATCTAGTAGGTGTATAGGCATAAAACTTATTTAAGAGTTTGATCATTATTTTTAAAGAGGCAGCAGTGCTTTCAAGGCTTTTCTGTGGCTAATGGAATCACTGTAAAGACGTTAATGTATGGGGCAATGCTACAATTTGAGTGTGGAGGTTGTAAGGACCAAAATGCAGGATGAGTGGAGACAAACAGGGTTTCAACAGAAAGCAAGCAGTTTATTGCACTTAAGGTAAAAAATACAAAAGAAAATGCAGAAACCAAGCAGAACTGGGAACTAACAAAATGCTGGGAAACTCACTGGGGACAATAAACTATAGAAACAAAACACTAGGCAACACGGGAGCATGGAAACAGATACATGGAACAATAGATGATCCGACAAGGGACAAAGGAAGACTGAGACAATATACACAGAGGGATGATTAGGGAGGAATGGAGACAGCTTGAAAGCACAGGGGACTTGACACAAGAGGGAGGAATAAACTCTAAAGCAATGGAACCAGGAATAACCTACATACACTAAAGAGGAATACATGAAACCATATAAATATGAAATAAACCAGGGATTGCTAAGAATAACAAATAATTAAACTACAGCACTAAGAATGAAGAACATGAGCAAATATACTAGGAGGGAAAAATATGAGTAAACAATATATTCATATGACAAAACAGGAATCTTGGGTTCCATCAGATTTGTGTCAGTTTCTTTCCGTGTCCAGAGGAAGGTCAATAACACTTAAAGCTGATACAGCGTTCAGGGCCAGGACATAAACCACAATCTTCCTCCTGAATCTGAGGTTCCACTAGCGGGCAGACTTTCCTTTCCGGTACCCCGGCTTAGGAAGGCTGAGAAGAACCTCCATCTGAAGTTGGAACACACTCTCCAGCAGGGCTGAGGCTATCAATTATTTTAGTATTACATTACATATTCTATCAATTATTACATACATTACAATTACAATCCCAGGTCAGTGGCTCAGAGTTTTACTGGCCCATGTATATTTTTACTGACCCATGGGGGGGTCAGTAAAAATATTAATACAATTTAATTTTCATTCATTTCAATTTAATTTATATAATAATTTATTTGTGTTTATATTAATCTAAATCTGGAAAATAATGTTTCACACACATGCACCTCAACACATTTTTATTGCAGGTCTACTTTTAGTTACAAATGTGGGTGAAATGCTCATGTTTACATGGTGACAACTGAGCGTTACGGAGTTTAAATGAAGTATCGGAGCAAAGAATTTGTGTTTAGGATTTTTTTTTTTATAATCGAGTTATTCGAGTTACTCAATGAATCGTTGCAGCCCTGCTCGCCAGTCCCCCTTTTTAAAAAGGGGAGCCACCAGCCCATCTAGAGGTGCCTGTGACATTGCAAAGGCATATCAACCAAGACAGCCTGACAGCATCCTTGAGAAACTCATCAAGCAAATTTCATCCATCCCAGGGGCCCTGCGACCAAGGAATTGTTTAATTACCTCACTAACCTCACCCCCAGTGATGGGTGAATCCTCCCCTTCATCCTCAGCCTCTGATTCCTCTATGAAACAATTACATACAGGTGTTACTGAGCCATTTGTGTGTAGCTGTTTTACGGGCTTATGGCATGTTGAGCCTGTTCTCAGTCTATGACAAATAAGAATTGGGATAGTGAAACAAATCAAATTAAGGGAAACACTGAAATCTACTACTCGTCTTTGGGTGAGAACTGGACAAAGTTTGTCTAATTTTTTTTCTTTTTTTAAACACAGGTGTTTAATGATCCCATCCATGGCCACACTGAGTTACACCCACTGATAGCTCCTCCGTTTCAATAGGGTCACGGCTACACGTCAGCGGAGTATTACCCCAACTGAATTCGGTGCAGGGCTACTAAGAGTTGGATGAGAGGGAGAGATTGAAGAAGGAGGCAGAGATAGAGGAGTTGAAGAAATCACTCATCAGTGACCGAGATCTCCTTTGTGTGCAAATTGCAGGTCTAACATTAATGGAACCTTTTAGTTGTTTTCCTGTTAAGATTTGTTTATTGCTGATTTCTGATCTATTCAAAATAAAGATCCTTTTCTCTCTGTTGTGTGTAATTTAGAAGTTGCAGCTCTTACAACATAAGAGGAAACTATGATACAAATTCTGTCATTATAAAATTACATAGATGTTGCACATCTCTAGGGTGCTGCCTGGAAAGAGCATCCAGAGAGCAAAACCTGAGCTCTGTTCATCAGAATGAAATTCTCATTCTTGGTGGTTAGTAAAATTAATTACTAATGTAAAAACATACATTATATCAAATGTTTCTTTATATACTCAACATAGAATAGAGTGCTTCAAACACAAATTATTAAACAAAAGATTGGGACTCAGAAAAACCAAGGCCTTTGAGGGGTTGATCCTGTTTCTCCAACCTGATATGACCTGCCCTGTTTTGTTCTTCTGGTTGCACTGATGGATGAACAGTTCGTATATGTCTGTGCAGGTTGTTTGTGCAGCCTGCTTGATATGAAATTTTAACGTTGCAGTCTACACTCTGCCTGTCTATCAAATTAAAATGTGTCCAAACTTTACTACGTTTTGTGTCACTCATTTTCCTCACCGTCCCCATGTGTAGCGGGTCTATGTAGTCCCACAGTGCAGCCTCCAAACAATAAAGTTAGTCTTACTTAACTACATTGCCCCAAGCTGACTACCCAAGCGACAAATTGATCTTCCAGACCTTCTACTTATCCACTGTCAGCTCATCAGTCTATTACTGATAATAAAATAATAATAATAATAATAATAATAATAACAATAATAATAATAATAATACATGTAATTTCTAAAACAGTTTACAAAAGTAGGGAATATGTCTTTTTTGTTAATAACATTTTATTGTATGCAATAAAACATGGATCTATAATTTTAGTATACAGTTTCATTGCTAACAGAAAATGAAATAGATCAGTGTCTATTGAAGTGTCTCAGTTTAATTTGTGTTTAATGAAATAATAGATAGTGACATAGAAGGAGAAAAAAGAAATAAGTGTTTAAGGTCACTACAAGTCCATGCCAATATGTGCGGAAAACAGCAAACCTATTATAAAGAACATGACGTAGCATTATCAAGGTACCCAAATAACTTGTTTCGTCCTCCTCTTTTAACTTACATAGTTCTGTGCATTTCTCACAGGGGAGGTAAATGGGAGGCAGTAAACCACTTTAAAATGGTTGAGACCAGGAAGCAGAGTTGCAGTCTTACATGACTCTCTGCAGCTTCTCTCCTCCTGCCATCCCCCCAAAACCCCATCCCCATAGAGGCAGTGCCTGCTCCCAGACCACCAAAAAACAAACCTAAAATCAGCAAAAAACTATTTAAGCATAAAAATTCAAAAACAATGAATAATATAGCTTCCTCAACTGCACCAAAGAGTAAAACGGTTAAATGTGGATTATTAAACATTAGGTCTCTCTCTTCCAAGTCCCTGTTAGTAAATGATTTAATA
>JAVDPK010000959.1:0-26758 GCA_034780415.1 Cichlasoma orientale | reverse complement strand
CCGCCTGCTCAATGCGGCGTCTACGTGTCTGCCGGCTGCATCACGAAAAAGACTCACTTCCGTTATTAAGGTCATGTGACTTACGGTATAACCCAACAGCCAGGTACTCCTGGGGGTCGACGCCAAAGCGTAAGAACGGACGCAGCACGAAGACACAAAACACGGCGACAGCGGAGGATTTCAGGTTTCCAGAACTCTCTGACGTCACTGGAAAAACTAGCTACATTTGTTGCTAGTCGCTTTTTTCAACAAAAAATCTAGCAACAAAGTCACTAAGTTGGCAACACTGCATGACCCACGTGAACATAATGCGCTGCTTACGCCATGAAATTAGCATATCATGATATAATTTATTTTACCGGTATTATCGTGAATGATATGATACGGCCCAGCCCTAGCGTCAGGATTGAAGGGTGTGTTAGAAGTGATAAAAATTTTAAATTAGCCATTGTGATACGCACCTTAAAATTTTTTGCATATCCGAAAATTTACTGAAGCATCTAACAATTTTACAAATATTCATTCTCACCTCTGTGATTCAGCAACAGAGGGGTCAGTGGGTTCCACCCCAAGCGGGTCGGTGAACACGTGCTCCGTGTAGATTCCTGGCTGGTTTTGATCAGCCCCCTGATCTTCCTCTCCTTCTTCGCCCACACCAGCATTAGCTTCTGTTGCTTCTGTTGCCTCTTCTGCTGTAGGAACCCCATCTTCTGCTGGACTGGTCTCCCTGGACAGCTCCACTGCAGGAGCTGTGGATCACAGGGTCAAAAGGAGGGTTTTCAGCACAGCTGTCAAATAGCACGTGCTGTATATGTAAGCATTTTTTTCCAGCAGAGAATTACCTGAGCCTGAGGTGGCACTGTGCTCAGTCGGCTGGTCGGTGAAACCTGCACTCGCTGTCTGGGGGATGGCGGTGGTGCCCTCGGCTGCCATGGCACCATCGCTGCCTGCTGAGCCTACGCTGGCCACACTGCCAGCCAATGACGCTGCATCACTTTGGCTGGCCTCGAGGTCTTGGGGTACGGCTTCACCCGCTGGATAATCGGTTTCCAACACACCTGAAAAAAAAACAACACAAATCACACTGTAGGAAAAATTGTTATCACCCAAACAAACGCAATGTGACCACTCGACCTACCTGGCACACTGGCGATGCAGACAACGTGAGTGTTGCAGGCGTAAAAGCTGTCCAGCATGTCAGAGGGCTGAATGGCATCCAGCACCATAACCTTGGTGGATGAGTGGGTGCTAGTGCACACCCACACACGACTGGACATCTCGTCCTGAACGATCAGCTCCTTCTCTTTCTCCCCTTTTTCCCGATCCTTACAGCAAGAAAATACGTTAGCAAATTGTCTCAAAACATAAAATATGAAGAACTTTCTGAACTCACCGCCACCTCCATAGAGCTCGTTCCTTAAACTACTCACCTTACTCTCCTGCTCCAACTGATCCAGGCTACTCTGAGAACCCTTCGTCTGCTTAATAAGCTCCGATGAGGAAAACGGCCGACCCCCAGACAGGTTAACCCCCGCAGCACACCACAGCTGGGAGACAGAGAGAGCATGTTAGAAACTTTTAAGAGATGCACAAAAATATAATATCCTGGATGTATGTTTGGTGTTGTCTATGCACCTTCATAGAAGCATCTTTCTGGTCCAAAGGTCTCAAGTAAACCGGTACAGGTAGGTTCATTTTGTTTTCCACTTGTCCACCATTCGCTACCTGTGAGGATGTAACCGCCAAAATGTAAATATTGTAACTAAAGTGTGTTGTAGGAGAATTTGACAATGATTAGTTTTAAAGTCTAAATGACATTTTCTCACATGAACATGAACACAGGACTGATACAGACACAGAAACAAAGGATACGCCTTATTTTGCTGTAGAATATGATCTAAATGGGTGTTCAGTTCCCACCTTGGATTTGCCGGGCAGGCTCCAGCCATGCGCAGTGACTCGTCCATCCTCCTTCTGCATGTGAGCCTTGACCTGTCTGTACTGCGTCCTCTTCTGCTCTTTGCGTGATGGCGAACTGCACTGTTCCTTACTAAAGGAAGAACCAAGACAGGCATTTTATACACACACACATTGGTGAAGGCCATTTTCATGTCCAACTTGTTAAACTACACAGAACTCTCAGCCACAGTCTTCATTACTTACTCTTCATTGAGGAAGTCAAATGTCTTAGACTTCTCTGTGGGGAACTGGGAGAAGGTGATGCTCCTCTTCACCGTGTTGCCCGGGCTGCTGTACTTCGTATTAGGCTGGGACTCAAGCTTTATGGCAGGGGCACTGGAGGAGGAGCTAAACAGTCTGCTGAAGCTGCACGTGGCGAAGTTACAGAAAGCCAAGAGGAAAACAGAGCCAACAGGAGTGCAGGGAAAAAGCAAGGCAGGGGTGTCACCAACAAACCAGACAGTCAAGGAACTACCACCAACATTTACTGTACAGTGACATAAAGCATGCTGGGAGTCATAGTAAAGCTAAGCACTCCCCTATTACATGTAATTAAAACTGGAAACTTAACAGTAACTTCTACGAAGATACACTCACCGGCCACTTTTTTAGGTACGCCTGTTCAACTGCTTGTTAACGAGAATATCTAATCGGCCAATCACATGGCAGCAACTCAGTGCATTTAGGCATGTAGACACGGTCGAGGTGACGTGCTGAAGTTCAAACCGAGCATCAGAATGGGGAAGATTTAAGTGACTTTGAATGTGACATGGTTGTTGGTGCTAGATGAGCTGGTCTGAGTATTTCGGATCTACCAGAATTTCCTGCAAAACATCTCTAGGGTTTACAGAGAATGGTCCAAAAATGAGAAAATATCCAGTGAGCCGCGGTTCTGTGGGTGAAAATGCCTTGTTTATATGCCAGAGGTCAGAGAATGGCCACACTTGAAACGATGGGAAGGCAACAGTAATTCAAAGAACCGCTTGTCACAACCAAGTTATGCAAAAAAGCATCTCTGAAAGCGCAGCATGTTGTACCTTTAAGCAGATGGACTGTAGCAGGAGAAGACCATGCTGGGTGCCATTCCTGTCAGCCAAGAACAGGAAACTGAGGCTACAGTTTACACGGGCTCATCTTAATTGGACAATTGGAGATTGGAAAAATGTTGCCTTGTCGCACGAGTCTCGGGTTTTTCAGACGGTAGGCTCAGAATTTGGTGTAAACAACACGAAAGCAGAGCTCAATCCTGCCTTGTATAAACAATTCAGGCTGCTGCTGCTGGTGGGGGTGTAATTGGGTGGAGGACATTTTCTTAGCACACTCTGGGTACCTTTGTACCAGCTGACCATCTTTTAAATGCCACAGCTTACCTGAGTATTGTTGCTGACCACGTCTATCCGTTTATGACTTCACAGTAGCTATCTTCTGATGGCTGCTTCCAGGATAACATATAACAAAGCAGTATGAACCAAAATCTCCAAGGAATGTTTCCAGCACCTTCATGAATCTGTGCTACAAAAAAGTTACGGCGCTCTGAAGGCAAAAGGGGGTCCAACTTGAGACTAGCGAGGTGTACCTAATAAAGTGACCGGTGACTGTATAAATTATGCAAAATTAACCATTTACAATATGTGAAGCAAAGTTTGATATATGCTTAAAGTCCAGCTTATTATTGCAGGATGATATCATGCTGCTTCTTCTGTAGTCGAATATAGAAGAAAACCTTCAATGAATGTTAAAATTCAAAACCCAAGAGAAGGAAAACTGACGTGTCCTCAGCGGCTGGAGTCAATTTCTCTGAATGCCTGCGCTGAAACTGCTACAGAGCCAAGCTTAATAAGGCAATATTACTGAAGCTATTAAAACTCCTTAATAACAGAAATAAAACCTACTCCACTGCATGTGCAGCCTGACTTAATAGACATAAGCAACACAACATGTACATATATTTGCACATGTAGTTTCCCTTTGCTCCCTATGAGCAGACAGAATAAGGAAAACATCAAAAGGCACACAGCAGGCAGGAGACAGGAAAGCCCGGGGGCAAAAGGAGAGTAACGTCTGAGCAGTTTGCGATAACAACAACTGATGTACTGCACTGAGATCACAGATCATGGATAAAGACACATCAAAGTTGGATCCTTTCAGAATGGAGGAGCAGTTCTGTGTTAAATGGGGGGGGGGGGAGAGGTTTAGTGGGGAGAAGGTCTATCAAATCGTCTTTACCTAATGCTGCCAATTCAATGGCACATCCCGGAAAAGATATGGAAAAAGATTTTTGAATATTTGAATGACAGAAATGTCAGGATTCAACTTAGAAGGCAATGTGGCAGCCCTATCAAAGCTAAAAGACAAAAGAGGTCAAAAATAATGTAAATACGAGAAGACTCACAACTGCCAGATGCTGGATTTCTTTTTTTCTGCGATAGTTGGATTTTCTCTTGAAGCCCTAAAAAAAAGATATGTTTTTAAAAAAACACCAAAAGTGTTTTATTGCTTTTTGCATTTAAAGCAGAAATCCACCAGAGTCATTAATTTATGTCAGTATCACGTCCATTTGTTTAGTTGTGCAAGAAGTTACTAGAAGTTAGAAGCAACAATAACTTTAATTCTAACAAAACATTAGATGCACTTTGCTCCATTCATCCACCACTTATCGGTTCGTCACCTGATCATCTCAGTCCACCGCACAGCTTCCTGCAGCTCCATCAGGCGCTCTTTGTACTGGTTCCTCTCCATCAGCACTCGGGCCATCTCCACTCTGGTGAAGCGCTTCTTCTGAGCCGTAGGTAAATCGCTCTGTAGCGGCACACAATTAAACCCGAACATGACCACACAGAAATACATTAGTTCATCAGATATGGGCCACACAATAGATGGCAACAGGGCAAAACCGTGGCAAAGACTCACCTCTTCTTCTTCGTTTGCTTTCTGTTTCGCTTCCTCCATCTCCAGTCGTACTCTGGAAAATATTATGGTTGTACAGGAAAGGGGTGTATTCAAGGGCAGGAATAATCCAGTAAGTTTCTTACTATGGCATCATAATTCACAGTGTAATAAAATATGCACACAAAGCAAATAATATGACATACAGCAGTATTTGCTATCACTCTGCATAAAATCAACAACCGCACATGCAGAACTAAGTGATCACCATAGGAAGCAAACACTACACAAGCAAGTTTCTGCACGGCGTACACAATGTTGTAGGTAACTGACGTTTGACAGTTTAGGGCTGGAGACCATTGATAGTTGGATACTTCCAGTGCCCAGATTTACCTGTGAGATACCATTCAGCACTCACCGCTCAGCAGAATCTGTGCATATGTGGTAATCGCTTTACGAGCTCGGCTGCTTAGCTCCAACAGCACGATAGTAACTTATGTGAGCAAGGATTTATACTTTGCAACTGCCAATGAATTACTGTAACAATGTGCTTCACTGCGCTCGTGACTTGTGACAGGAATGCCACAGATTCCTCCTGTGGCTCTTACTTTTTGAGTTCCTCCTCCAGCTCTTTGTTCTTTTCCTCTATCTTGGTTTTGGCCTGACGCAAAGCTTCAAGCTCTCCCTGCAACATTTCCTTTTCACACATCAGTTCATCGACCTGCAGTATCAAGTCTTTATTCACCACATTCAAGGCATTCCTGGAAAGACAGGCAGCAAAAAATTTTTAGCATGTTTTCTGATTATTTTTTCAATCTGTTTTTAAGACAAAGAGCAGCTTAAACAAAGGAACACGTGCAATCAGGTGCAACGATCCTGAAACTGAGACCAAAACTGTGAACTTCAAATGTCGATAACATTGTGTTACATGTCCTGATACCAATCATGATAAGGTGTTCATAGCTTTGGTAAAAAACACAAAACAAAAAAAAAACTTTTCTTAAAGTTACAGTGTGTAAAATTTCACTGCAGGATGTCAGTAGATTGCAGATTGCTGAATTCTGTTTTCTTACTCTTCCCAATTCAAGTGCATAATCACAGCTATGGTGGCCACTGTAGGACAAACATGGTTTATTCAGCCAAGAGAGATCAAAAACAGTGACCCTAGACTGTTTGTGTGAAAAAAAACTTTACTTTAACATATTTGAATAATATCAACACTTAGCAATAAACCACTTCTGACCGACGACAGCGATACTGAGGTGAGGAAATGCTGAACTTTTCTGTCGGTAAGCGCTCCTCTATGTGTGGCCACATACTGTTCGTAAAACACGATTAGGCCGAACAATGTAATTGCACACTAATCATTGTATATTTATGAATATAATATTCTTTTCTATTAAATGACCTCAGAAAATGACTGACTGTACCTTTAATCATTTGGGGGGTTTTTCTTAATCATTTCCCATAAAAAAAAAACAAACAAAAAGATTTTAAAAAGTTATGAACCAAACTGTAGATTTGCAGAGAGTCGTTACACCTTTACAAAGAGAATAAAGACATGGGTATCAAATACTTCAAATACTACTTACTTTGTCTCAAGCAGTTGTGAATTCTCCAGAATTAGATTTTCAACTTCCCGGCCCATACCTGAACAGAATGAAAGGCCAACATTAGAATTTTATCACATAACAAAATTGAACTGAAAACAAACTGGATCAGTGACTACTTTAGCACTACACATAAAGAAGTACACTATTCACACTAAGAATAAATCCAACCAGGCACAACGTGGGATGTGAAATATCTCCTAGTGAGATATTTGTTACTGTAAGTTTCACGGCACATGAAACTACCACAACGCACAAACCCACAGCACAACATGTCACATGACGGACAGGAGAAGAATGGACAGAGTGGGTGTGGTCTTACCAATCAAACTAAGGTCTGAGAATACCATGCAATCCAAGCCAGGCGGAAAAAGAATAAGGCAGAGAGAGAGCGTGAGAGAGAGAGAGAAATGCGGATATAGTTTGAGACAGTGAAATGACCAAAATGATGAAGGAGCCAGAGCTACAGTAGATGTGTAGCTGTTGACTCCACAAGCAAAAAGGAAGAGACGCTGTCAGATCTCTACAGATAATTACATTTGACATTTGCAGCAGCAAGAGCCAAATAAATATTTTAAGCTGTAAAAAGATCAATTAGGCCAAAAATGGAACATCATTCATGCACCGAATTCTTGTTGAAATAGTAGGAGATGAAAAGCTTTAAATTGTACCTAATGTGAGCTTAATGTAGCCTAATATAAGACACAATGAAGAAGAAGTTACAGCAATGGTGGAAAGGGAAGAAAATGAGTAATGGGTAGAGGTCAAAGGGACATGACAGAAAAATGTTAAGCTAAGGAAAGGTTGGAGGTCATACACACCGGAGTACTCCACTGGGATTATGGACAAAAGCCAGAAAATGAGACACGGGAGAGAGAGAGGTGATGTTAACATGGCTAGATGGCTAACACTTTGTACAACAGCTGGACCAAAGCAAGCAGTGTAGCATTGCAGCAAACAGCAGGTGTTAGAGTTACAATGAATTTAAAGACAGTACTAAAAGGTAGAACAACAGCTGGTAGCAACACAATGGAAGTGGAGCTTCAGTAAATCACCTTTACAACCTTTTAGAAAGACAAAAAGCAGTGATTACAGAGAAATATTGGCTACAGGGTTATTGAGCATGTAAGTACCTGACTTTTAACTGATACAGCAATTCCATTATTTCACTTCTAGCTGTTGAGATTTCAGTAAATAATTTAATGCATATCTGCAACTGAAATATAAATGTATGGCTTTCCATAGTAATAACTGGCTGCAAAACATCCAAAACACAGCTTTTATGTAACCTGTTATGTATACATAATACTGAAGCACTAAGAAATCCGAGTTTTTTTCCAACCATTTTTTTCCTTACTGTCAAGTTTTTACTCACCTAAAAGATCGGCTCCTTCATCCACGTCCCCGATGAGCCCAGTGCCTGCAGAGGACAGCTCCTCAAACAGGGAGTCTGTATTGCGGTCAAATGCCATGTTTTCAATGCCTTTAGTAGGAGTGCTGGGAAAAAAAACAATAGGTCATGTTTTTCTGCCTGCTGGATCTTTTATTAAAAAACAACAACACCCCACAGGATCCTCTTTGCAGTACCTGCAGGGTTTGTACCCAATGAGATCCATGTCCAACTCAGGGGTGGACTCAATGATATCCTTCACATCTGAGCTGTCCTCATTTTCAGGCAGACCTGCACAGCACACATGCAAGTAAACATTGTTTTAAAAGAGTTTTTTTTTTGGTGGTATTTTCTGTGAACCTGTAAATAAGAGTATTAGTATATGTAACCCTACCTACTGATATGGATCTGGTCCCTGGTGCAGCTTGCACTTCTGTGCTCTTACTGGTCCCGTCTTCCCTCTCCAGGTCTGAGGCAGTGGTGGACATCGGTGTGGCTGACTTGGAGCCGGTGAAGTCTGATAGTTCATCCTGTAATAAAAAAGGGATTCATTTACAGCAATAGAGCAACAACTTGACTGAAGTGGTACTAAAATGTGTTTTTGGATAACACGACACCATAATGGAAGGAGCCAATTTCTCTCTGCTCTTACATTATGTAGAGAGCACTGATCCCAAAGTAAAAATCCTCAAATACTGAGCTTTTTTTTTTACCAACCTACAACTTTTTATAACTAAAAAAAAATCCAAATTAGACCACAGAATACTACATGAGACTGTATTTGTGAAATTGGAGCTCAAAAAACACAGATAATCACATTTAAATGAAATATTCTAGCAACACTAAAAGCTGCAAATAGACTGAAGAGAGCTTTCTAGCTAAATGCAAAGAGACAACATGAGCAACACAGAAGTAGCACGCAAACACAAAGTCCACAAAACACAGCACAGATTGCAGAGGGCTTCAAACAACATCAACTGAACATAAGTAAGGACAACAGGAAGTATTGTTCTGCCTCTGGTGAACAACACAAATCCACTGAAGATCCAAAAACTAAGCATTGAAATTATAACTACTTAAAATTAAGTCCAATATAACTACAGCAGTAAGTGACAAATGAAATGTATGTTAATGTAAAATGAGTGATTAGTAATACTGAAGATCTACATAAAAGTAAAATATAACTACTCATGCATTTTACCCAAAATGAAAAACAAACTGGAGGCCAGATGCAACCAAGCTGTTATTGACTTTTGCACATTAATAATTAACCAGTTCCATATGTGCACTCTTATTTTGAAAGATCCCAGTGGCATGGTTGCATGGTTGCATGTAGCACAGGTGGTCTGTGAGGTGAAAGTCTACAAATGCACAAAGTGAGGGGCAACACATTTGAAAAAATGAAACAGCATAGTGGCGCAAACTACTGAAGCCCACACACACGCAAACACAAACTGTGCTGCGCACAGCCGATGCAGGAGCACTGCTGCTGATACCAGCCGCCACTCATCCAACTACCTTGCAGTCGTCTGCCAGTGAATTCCCCCAAGAAGAGTCCTGCGCACTCTTACCCTCCCTTTCCTTTGGGGGGTCACCAAAGTCCAACTGCTTGGGGGAGGGGGGAAGAGTAAGAATGAAGCTCACATGTGCAGAAGCAGTTCATCAGAAATGCAGACACTTCAAAGTGTGCATGTCTGTGAAGTGAATGGGATAGTTCATACATACAAGTAAGCCTTTGTGTGTGTGAGTGCACGTGCATGTGTGTTCATAGCTTATAGATGATCAACAAGCAACAGATGAAGCTTTTGTAAATTATTTTCTCTGTAGAATCAAAAAATCTTTTTGATATGTTGCAGATCTGAAACAGTTTGTGTCAGAAAAATAATCAGCAATCATGTTGATAATCAGTTAATAGAGCGAAGTCCTATTTCAAGCTTGTAATTAAGTAAAGCGAACGTGCTTGACTTGCTTATTGATCAAACCAGATTGGAATCAAGGACTGATCTGATGACCTTCTGACTATAAAAAACAAGCTCTGCACAGTGCTGACAATTTAGTGTGGAATGACGCACTAATAGCAACAAATGTGACATTTCTTAAAAGCGGCGTGTTTTAAAGGTAGTGCTTTGTTTTGGTTACAGAAAAAAAAACTGCAGCAGCACATCAGCTATTGCTCTTCATCAAGAAGAGGATGAAAACATTCATATTTTACAGTGAAATTGACTCTGAAAGAAAAAGCAGCAAACTTATAAACATTATCCTCGTTTTGTGCACCTGCTCTAGTTCAGCTCAAGTCTTTTAGAGTGGACCTGAAGGACTGAAACACGGGTCCTTTCATCTGAAATTGAAAAAGAATGTGTATTCCTGAGGGTAACACTGTTAATTGTTTATGCAAATTACACAAAAACAGTTACAGTACTTCAACGTTTTAAATTAGTGGATACTGTATCAGTTCCATATCTAATTTTATTTTAATTATTTATTTTATTTAGGTGGTCCCCTTGAATGAAGTAAAATGCAATGATTTAGAAACATAATTGTGCCAGTTTTAGAGCTAAGATGAAATGGTTTTGCTTAAATGACTAATGTCATGGCTGGCATGTAGTCACATGCAAGTCATTAACCTGCTGTTGCTTTCCACTCACCTCTGCAACACCTCCCGCTCTCATAAATAAACATGACATCTCTGTGGAACTCTGACTGCATGTTTGCATATCAAAGACACTCATGTTCAAAAGGCCATAGCTTAACAATAACCGCCCTGTGGCTCTGATTACATAAGGCCCAATCGCAATCCAGGCTGCCTTTTTTTCCTCTCTCAGTGACTGGCTGCGCGCCATACAGCGGCATCACTCCCATCATGCACTGCGCCGCAGAGCTGGTGTCCCAGTTTTAACGAAAACAGCAGTGCAATGTAATAACATTGTCACCCTGCAGGTCCTGACAGCCACAGATGCAATCACTGCTGACATGCCCGGCAAGTACCCAAAACACTGATTTTAATCAATGTTAGAACATATTAAACAGCATGATTAAAAAAATGTAAATACAGAATAAATTAACACATAAATATCATATGAACAAGGTGCTATTTGTACCTGGATCCAAAAGAAAACATTTATGAATATTCATGGCATAAATTTAATGAACTCCTCTGATTGCTACGCCAGGGAGGTCTGCATATTTATCAATAGCTAAAGAAGAGTCTGGAAACAGAGGACGCCTTGTCAGATGCCTGCATAAAAAGCACATAAGCCCACCCAAGCCTTATCAAAGGCTCTCTATTTATAAATGGACCCAAAGCTAAAAACTCCTCTATTTTCAACCTCTGGCAAAAACCACCGGAAACAGTCAGGAAATCCAATTAGAGTGATCATATCAGTCACTAATTAAATAATCAATTATTAACTTTCAATTTGAAATAAGTGATATAATTTTTACTGTGTACTGAACCGAATAAAAAAATGCTTTTCTTTTCTTTAACATGATCTGTAACACAGAATCCAGATGATTTATGGAAAGAGGCTTTAGAAGCAGATAATTCCGATATGTTGATCTTTTGTGTCCAGACTTCACAGACAAGACATTATTTGTCTATCAGTGTTCAGGCTGATATAATGCAGCCTGAAGCAGACATGAGTTCATTTTCTAAAGAGACATCATACATGGTACCACCCACATACTCACCTTGAGACTAGTGTTGGATCGAGGTTGTGAGGAGTCGGTGAACCTCCAGCTCTCTGTGCCCAGTGTCTCTGGTCTGGCCTGAGGATCTGGAATGAGCAAAGATGCTCCACCAGATGACGGGAAAATTCCCAAAGAAAGGGGCCGCTCTCTCCTTGAGACATTTAAAAAAAAAAAACGGTTTTAAAATATTTATCTTTGCGAGAACAGTCCACAAACTCTACCACCAATCAATGAAAGTGGTGCTTCAAACAAACTTATCTCACCTGACTCGGCCGACTGCGCTCGACTCTGACGTGTCGCTAATCTGCTGCATTTTGATCCTCTCCACATGCTCCATGTAATTATGGATCATCTGCACAATTCAATTCAAAAACACCCTGAAGGAACTAGTCATGAATATTGTTAAGAATTAAAACTGCACGTTTCCTTCCGTAGTCCACCCTCCACACCATCCTTTCTTTCTACCCTACCTCTGTGTGCCGCTGATGGAGGGAGTTGTACTCCTTCTTGAGCTCCAGCTCTCGTTCTTCTAACCTGCCAACTGAAACAAAAGAAGACGCTCATCAGTTTAAGCTACTTTACAGCCTGCTTATACAGTTTAAGTCACTTATTAAATATTTAAGAACTTCATAGCAGCATTATTTCAATTCTTGTTTGTGACTGTTAGCTTTCTGCATGCGTTAAACTGTATTACACGCCTGTGCAAAGAGGTGTGTGTGCGATTTTTCTCTGCCACGCAGACAGCGTAGTGGGCTGAGGGGTAATCTCACTCAAATAGGTTTCAGCACTGGGCCAACTTACGAAGTGACAAAAACATCTAATCCCTTATTAGCACATCAGGTTTAGCCTAAGCCACGCAGCGAGCTGCTGCAACAGACGGGTATAAAGCCCGGATACTATCAATTACAACAGCTAAAGCTACTGTGTGTTGCGCGATGATGCCTTGCATGTGTGTGTACTTTGACACTATCAGGGGGGGGATTTCATTCTGCAGTCATGAGTCATCACATTTCTGGATACAAGTAATGAAATAAAGAAGCAAAGGCTGCGCGCAGGGGGACAGCCGAAGCCTCTCGTAATCCTTGATATGTGTGCGCCGTATTGTGACGTATGCACTATGTGGAGAAGCTGAATGTGAGGTTTAACATTAAGGACATGAACCTGACTGAATGCATGATTCATTTACCTGAAACCTATCATATTCCAACAAATTATATTACATTAAAAAAAACATAAAAAAGAAAAAAGTACCATCTCCTCTAAAAGCTAAAGAGTGACTTTGTATAAATCTTCATCTTTGGACAGTTACCCTGCTGAAGGCTCATATTAATCAATTTAATCTGAATCAATCAAACTCAGCCTCAATCTCTTAATTATTGGTCTCTTCAGTGTCAGGCAAGAAAAAATAAAACACTAAACCTATCTAAGCTATACTGCTGTTGCTTAACTTCTTATGCCAACTGTGGCTTTATTAACTCTAGAGTAGCTGTGGACTCTGATTTAAAGTACCTCACTGAATGAATGATTTACCATTCGCTGGGAGTGGCAGCCAGCTGGTTGAACCTACTGGCTGGGAATTATTCTCTCAAACAGCGAACACAACAAAGCACTAACCGTGACTGATAAATAATTCCCTTTTGATTCTCCACAACAAACCAACCACTGGGATACTTATGTTTGCCTTGTTAATGCTTCTGCTTATGAAGTCAGATATGGAGAGAAATTCCTGTTTTCTTCCCACTCACAGCTTTGTGTGAATGACTGAGTCGCTTTAACCAGCTGTGCTGCTTAGTCACCAGATACTGGACCAGTCATTGTGTGAATCCATTTTTTCTGACAAGACAGAACGTATGAGCCAATCGCTTCGCTTCTGCTGCTTAATCCACCCATAAGATGGGCGGGTAATGCACTGCCGCATTAGGAGGATGGGAATAACAGAAATCCTATAATCCCATTACTGTTAACCCCGCAAAGACGGAGAAAGAGAGCGTGAGAGTTTGTGTGTGTGTGTGTGTGTGTGTGTGTGTACATAACAAGCCATGAAAGTAAGACGATAGAAAGGGAGTGAAAAACAGAGTAACTGCAGGCACTGAAACAGACAGAATAATTTATGATGGCAGCAAAATCTCACATCAGCGCATGAATGCTGACAGACATGAAAGATTTTTTTGACAGCTCGTACACAATAATATAAGTGTATATGTATAAATGTGTGTGTGGGTGTGTGTTTGCGCTTACTCTGGTCTGCATAGTTCTTGATCTTAAGCTCCAGTTGCCGAGAGTGGGACTCCATCCGGTCCACATGGTTCTGCAGGTCCTTCTTCTCCTGCTCATGGGTGTCTTCAAATTCGATGAACTTCTACTCAAACACAAACACACACACACACACACAGTTTGGTTAGACACGCTGGCATTTGATGCAAAACATATCAAAGCTCATTTTTCAGTAGTCTGATCTTGTTTGATGCTTGTTTCCTAATAAGAAAAAAAAATCCAACTCAAAAGATGCAGTTTCTAAATTTGGGTCTTCTATTTATGTACGACAGTACTGAAGCCAACCAAGAAATTCTGCCCCATTGCAATGATTAAAATAATAATTTGGCTGCTGTTTGTTTTGTTTAAAAGGCATACACTTCTATTATCTAAGTACATAATTTAACTGCTTTACAGTCTTCACATTTCGCCACTGTGTGATCAAAACTCTCCACAGCTTGTACCATAATGACAGATTTTAAAATGTGTCTTGAGTCGGGCTCTGGAATTCGGCCTCCTCCCAGTTTCCTTATAGACAGGCCTCTGAAAATGCACGTTTGTTTATGTGTGTGTGTCAACGTCCACATCCTGTCCAGCTGAGCAAGCCAAGGCCCTGATGTGGCTCCCTTCCTTCCTCTGGGCACATGAATCTTACCCTACTTTGATGTACAAGCAGATGCAGGTCTTCCCTGCAAATATATGACTGCAAGTACATTTTAATTTCTTTTAGACTCAACGATCGACCCACATGATTCTATTTTTCATACAGGATCATATAGAAACTGAAAGCTGAAATTACAGGTAATTAGAGTAGATCTCAAACAAGAAATCTACTAGTCAAAATGTGAGCAAAAGTGACAAGTCTCAAGCATGAATATTGGCTGATGTTCTCAGTCTTCTATAGTAGTAGTATAGTAGTATAGTAAACTGAATATTTTCAGGAAGTATTACAGCAGCTAACAACATCCACAGTGCAGATCAGACACGAGAAACTGAAGAAATTATGCAAATAAGTTTTAACATGCTAAATTGCTACCTAAGATTTAATTAAGTTAAAGATATCCACACAGTCATCTGCTTTGTTTCATTTTACAAGCGTATCTTTAATTGAAATCAGAGTTTAGTGGAAACAGAGTTGCAAACACACAGAGCTGACCGGATGATGCTACTATCCTTTTTTTTCTAACCTGTTAAGAAACAATGGAGGAGGGAATGAAAGGTGTATTTAAAAAGGCTTCTTAAAAAAGTAATGTGACACTTTTCCTCAGTCTGGTTAAATAGGTGATTGTGGTGAGTGAGGGAGGGGTGGGGGGTCAGTCTGTTGACACTCAAATCCAAGACAAAAACATTCCCCTCTTCTCACAAAGGCTCACATGACCTGGAAGTAACGCTGTGCCTCCCCAAGAGGCTCAGCGTACCCCTGCTCCCTCCTCCTCAGGGGTTTAGATAGAGTCCTTCCCAGGACACCGGTTTATTGTTTCTATGTGACTTTAAAACACAACACACTACGAAACAATACGGGACACAGCAGTATTGTCAGTGTGTGTACGGGTGTCTGCGTCTGCTGTCACCCGGCTGCGGCATCACCGACTGGATGGAGGGGTCCGCAGCATACCGGGCTGCTTTCCCACTGCCCTCAGCCACAGAGGCAAGCTGCGACAGAAGGTCAGAGTCACATCAATTCACCGTTCATACTGAGGCTCATACTGAGGCTCGGGGCAGATTCATCACACAAGCACACACACCCTTCCAGACACACAAGCTCCACACAAACGCATGTAGGCAATGTGCACCCATTCATATATCACATGCTAAAGTTAGTGTAGTGGTCGTACGCGCCTTTGCTGCCTTGGGCTTAAAAAGTAAATAATTATTACATAACAACTGTGTTATAAGTTGATGGAGTGAAGTTTGGAAGATGTGAACATTCACCAGCTGTGAGAGTCTGACATAAATAATGAGATCTGAGAGCATTACAGGAAATGTAGGTTGCAGGTGTTTTCCAGCTCTAAATAAAGACTTTAAGTCCTGGAATGACTGATGGCAATTTTTTGGGTCTCTAACAAATTACCTAAACTTTATATAAGTAAGTTCACTAATAAATTACTGGAAGTTTCCTTTATGTGATATAGACTATATTTCTGATGTCTGGAATATCTCATTTCTAAACTGTGGGTATCTTTCTGTGGACACAGTATTTTTGCATATGATACTCTGGGGACATTTTGTTGATTTTAAATAATAAGAGCTTGCACCAATATCACTTTTCTGCAGGACATTATGAGGGTATTGTTTGGCTTTGTACACAGGTGAATGATGGAAATTATCAGATTATACTGTACAGTGTTACAGTTAGGATTAGCAGTAGTTTGTGTATGTATATATATTTTTACAGTGATGGCCCAAAACGCTGAGTCACTTCACCTGCTGTTTCTTCATTCAGGGTCTCAGACGTGTCTTCCCTATCTGATGCAACAATGGGAGAGCTCTTATATATTGCATGTGCATTTGTCAGGGATGTGGCTTTGCTGTGCTTTTTATATAGATATACACAGTGTTATGTGACTAATCATCCCGCTAGAAAGCACAGCTAATACGGAGACAGGGCCATTTCAGTGAGCCGTTAGCATGATTCTGCCTTGTTTACATCCCCAGTGAGCACCATGGATGCTGCCAGGCCACGTGTATAGGTTAATTCATCGCTCAGGGATGCTGGGAGGAGAAAGCACCTGAGGCAGCCTTCATTCCCCCTCCTTAAAAAAGAAGGATGCTGAGTGTTGATATTTTCCTTCCCCTCTTTCAGCTCCATTCAACTCACCTCCTCAGCGTGTTTCCTCAGCGCTTTCTCCCGCTCGTACTGGGTGATGAGCTGCTCGTTGTCCTCCTTCAGCAGCTCCACCTCCACTTCGTGCTCCTGGTTCTCCGAGAACACGGAGTCCAGGTTCTCCAGCACGGCCACCACGAGCGGCATCAGCTCTTTCACCACGTCTTCGTCGTATTTACCGATGAGCCTCTCGAACTCGCGGTAAATAGAGTTGGCCAGGCCCGACACCCGCTCAGACATCATCGCTGATGTCCCCGGGTCGTCCTGGTACACAACTCCGTCTTCCAGCTCCATTTTTAGTCCTCTTCCTTCCAGCAAACAGGACCAGTGTGGGGTTTTCTTTTTACGCCTTACCCCGCCACTATGAACACCCGTATTCCTTAAATGAAGGCAGCTTTTCTTCAAACAAACGGACACATTGAGAAGAGGGCACGGATGTACTATTACGATGCAAGACAGTCTACGTGGATTTCTTCCTATTTTTTCCTCGCTCGTCCCATGATGCATTCAAGTACTCCCCGGAAACTTCCCATTCTCCCTAGCATCATAAGACAAAACCCACAGGGTTTAGCTTCTAACCCATGGAGACACAGAAGTCGCGAAAAATAATGTTTATCTTGTGAGCATAAAACATGCAAATACTACTCCAAACACAGTTTTTTTACATTAATTGAAAAGACAATAATTTTTTTCCTTAATTTTCTTTAATTTAGGAATGTACCAGTATGGTTATACCGCTCGATAATGACACGTTTATCCCTAACATGGAAGGCTGCAAATAATTGCATGCCTAATTGTCAGTTAGCTGACTTCAGACATTTTTACTTCGTCCAATATAGGTTGTAATTCCAACATTTCTCACGGTACATGAAGTAACCATCTAACAGCTGAGTTGTTGACCAGACAGATCACGTGATGACGTCACATCATGCTACCGGCGTAAAATTGTTAGCGATTTGCATTGTAGGCTACTCATATACTGTAATTAATTTTAAACTTGTTTAAAATTATTTTAAAAAGATAAATATGGCCCACATATAATTTTAAAAAATGTACAGAAAGAAGAGGAGCAAGAACAGAAACCAACATAGAAGGCCTCTACACAGCATGTACCACCGGCAGATAGAAGATGTGGCTGATATAGAAAAATCCCACCAATCTCTGGAAGGAGCTGGGCTGTAAGACAGCACAGGCACAAACTCTGAGCACAAGATCAATCCAGGCTGGGGTCTACCACACAGGGCAAGACCCCAGGTGCAGGCTGTGCAGAGATGCCCCTGAGACAATCCAGCACATAACAGCAGGGTGCAAGATGCTAGCAGGCAGGGCATACATGGAACACTATAGCCAAGTGGCTGGCATAGTATGCAGGAACATTTGTGCCGATGATGGCCTGGAAGTCCCAAGGTTAAATGGGATACGCCCCCTAGGGTGGTTGTGGATGACAGAGCCAAGATTCTGTGGGACTTCCAGATACAGACGGACAAACTTGTGATGGCTAACCAACGGGACATAGCAGTGGTGGAAGAAAGCCATAGTGATATATGTAGCAATACCAAGTAATGGCAACATCAAGAAGAAAGGACACGAGAAGTTTGACACATACCAAGGGCTCAGAGAAGAGCTAGAGAGGATATGGAAGGTGAAGGTAACAGTGGTCCCCGTGGTAACTGGAACATTTGGGGCAGTGACCCCCAAACTGGCTCCAGCAGATTCTAGGAACAACATCTGAGATCTCTGTCCAGAAGAGCACAGTCCTGGAAACAGCTAAGATACTGTGCAGGACCCTCAAGCTCCCAGGCCTCTGGTAAAGGACCTGAGCATGGAGGCCAAATAAAAAAAATACGCTCACGGATAAGATAAGATAATCCTTTATTTGTCCCACATTGTGGTAAATTTACAGTGTTGCAAACAGCAAAGGGGTAGTAGAACACTCAGTACAAAACAAGAATAAATAATATATAAAATCTGAGAGAAAAATACTAAAATACTCTACAACAGAAATCTCTGAACATTTATATACATTTGTATACATTTAGTGAAAATGAATGATTATTGCACATTTATTTGTTGTGTTTAGTTTAGGTGAATGAGTAAAGTAGTAAATAGTCTGCTGT
Source organism: Cichlasoma orientale (assembly GCA_034780415.1). Classification (NCBI taxonomy): domain Eukaryota; kingdom Metazoa; phylum Chordata; class Actinopteri; order Cichliformes; family Cichlidae; genus Cichlasoma; species Cichlasoma orientale. The sequence continues at coordinate 8,032 of JAVDPK010000959.1, read as the reverse complement.
GGGTCAGTGCTGGTTGCAGAGTCTGACAGCAGCAGGAAGGAACGATCTATGATAGCGCTCTCTTAAACACTTCAGATGAAGCAGTCGCTCACTGAAGGAGCTGTCTGGTGCTGCCACAGCCCCATGGGGTGGGAGTCGTTCCCCAGTATGGATGCCAGTTTTGCTTGCATCCTCCAGTCTCCCACCACCTGCACAGGGTCAAAGTGACAATGAAAGACAGAGTGATTTTGTTCAGTCTCTTCCTGTCTGCTGTCATGATGTTGGTACCCCAGCAGACCACTCCATATAAAATGGCTGATTCCACCACTGAGTCATAAAAAGTCCTTAGGAGTTCCCCCTGTATGCCAAATGGCCTCGGTTTGCTGAGTAGGTGAAGTCTACTCTGGCCTTTCTTGTACAGTACCACAGTATTGTCAGCTCAGTCCAGTCCATCCATCCATCCATCCATCCATCCATCCATTCTCTTCTGCTTATTCTGTTCAGGGTTGGGGGGGGGGGGTATATCATGTGACTTATCTGAAGTCATATGGTATTCTCTGAAACGGCAACAGGAAAAGAAAAGTAAAAGCCCTGAGTGAGAAAACCTATAAAAATCGACTCTCAGCACTGCAGCCACTCCATCCAGAGCCACAGATGAGAAGGTATGATCTTTCAGAATATGTTGTCTTTATTTCAGTGAAATAACTTGTTTGTTTTTTCTATTCTGTCTAAATTTGAAATCCTTTCACAAGAGCATGATATAAAGTTAATAATTTGGGGATTTTGCTTTTATTATTTATTATTTGTTATTAGATTTTATTATTAGATTATTATTTATCACTGTTATTTAGTTACATTTGGTGGTGCTGCCTCAGTGGTTTTATTTGTCTGATTTTGATGTGTGTTATCATTGTTTTACTTTTATTTGTTCATTTATTTATTTTTTACATTTTAACCAATATTTATTGGCATTAATCCCTCCTTTTCTCTGTCACTCAACTTTTAATTTGTATTTTCTATTTTTCAGCGTGACCTTAAACATAAAATAAAAGAAAACAATATTAGATTTACTTTGAAGGTGAGTAATGATTTTTTTTTAAATAAAATTTCATATTGAGATATTTTTTAAATTTCAGTTCAATATTTGATATTTGACCTGTCCTTGTAATTATCTTGTTTTACAGATATGGGAAGTAAGTCCTGACCTGTTACACATTAGTCTAGTCTCACTGCAAAATGTATAATAGCTAATGACTGCAACATTTTGAAAGCAACCTCAACATTTTACTGTGAGACTGGACTGTACACTTCCAGCTTCTTATCAGACATTCCAACTACTGCAAGTCAAATTTTCATAATGATGTGTTTCATAAACACTGGGTCTCACATTTTGGAGTTACCACTATGTTAGCATATGTCATTTCTTTCCCTTTAGAAACTCTGAGTCAGCCATGGAGGCCTTTGCCGGAGTGAGTATGATAGACATAACGTCACTGCAGTGCTGTTGTTCTGTTTGTTTTGGTTCTATTCCTTAACGTGATTCAGATGGTTTCCTATGTTGGCTGACTGCTGTTTGTGACATCAGAGCATCAGTCACAATGTTGTGCTATCAAAAATGCAAGTAATGCAGTATTTTATTTTAACATTTGTTTGTTTTTCATTTAAACAGGAACAATCAGGAGACCCTGGATTTTGTGAAATCATATAAACCTCAAAATGAAGAAGCTAACCATCTCAGAATTCTTCTTCTTGGGCCAGTTGATGTGGGCAAAACCAGCTTCATCAACTCTGTTGACAGTGTTTTACAAGGCAGAGTTACTGGTCGAGTTTTGACAGATGCAATCTCTGCAACAAGTTTCACCAAGAAGGTATCTATCTATCTATCTATCTATCTATCTATCTATCTATCTACAGACCTATTAACTCTGTGTTCTGCCTTCAGTACAGAACTTATAAATTCTTCAAAAACGATCAAAGTCATTGTTCGTTTGTTTGCAATGACATCATGGGGATGGAGGAAAAGACTGGTGGTGTTCATGTGGAAGACATCAAACTTGCCCTACGGGGGCATGTGAAAGAAGGTTATAAGGTACATGCTTTTGAACTTTAGTTTTATTTAATGTATCTGTTTTTAATAATGATTTTCCTTAATTTATTTTTTCACTCTGAATGCATGTAATCTGTAAACAAAACCCCAATTTCAAAAATTAAATAAAAACAGAAGTCAATGATTTTCAAGTCTAATAAACCCATATTTTAATCACAACAGAACACAGAAAACATATGCATCATTTAACCTGAGAAGACCCTGGACCCTTCTTCTGGAAGGGAAAGAGAATATTGGCTTATTTTGAATTTGACTGGCATCAACATGTGCCGATAAAGTGGGACAGGACCATGTTTGCCACTGTGTAGCATCCCCTCTTCTTTTTAACAACAGTCTGTAAATGTGTGCTGCGTTATTCCTTTCATCACTTCTTTGTTGCCACACAGTGAAACTCTTCTTATATCCTTCAGCTCATTGCTATTCTGAGACTGCCTTCTAGATGTCCATGGTGTAGTGGTATTGAAGTTTCAGCAGTGATATTCTAGATGTTGCTATGATCCTCTTCATACATCTCATCTGCATATGATGTCATCGTCTCAGCTCAAAAATCCATCACATATCAGACTTCTTTGGCAGAACAGCATGAAGCTCAAGGTGGTTCCATTTCCTTGGTTATCTCATTATCTATTTCTTCTTGACCCTTTGGTTCTCTTGCTTTTCTTTTCTTGTTCTTTCAGCGATCACTCTTCCCTATCTTCAGTGATCCGCTTTTAGCAGAAGCTGACATTGCTCTTTCTGGACATCAGCAGCCTTCAAACCCTTATTGCAAGGCCTCCTCTCTTTTCTGTTTTTGATGGCTCTTGATTCTACCTTGTACCTCCTTCTTTTATTTCATTCTGACATCATTACTTTGTTTTCTTTACAGTTTAGATTCATTTCCACTCCATCCATTCTCTTCTGCTTATCCTGTTCAGGGACGCCAAGCTATGGGGCGAGAGGCAGGGTACACAGGTCGCCAGCCTAACACTGAGAGACAGACAACTATTCACACTCACAGTCACACCTATGGGTAATTTAGAATTACCAATTCACCCTAACCCCAGTAACTGCATGTCTTTGGACTGTGGGAGAAAACCAGAGTACCCGGAGAAAACTCACCCAAACACAGGGAGAACATGCAAACCCCACATAGAAAGTCCCGGGCCAAGGTGGAATCAAACCTAGAATCTTCTTGCTGTGAGGCAGCAGTGCCACTGTGCTGCCCCTCATTTCCACTCATGTTTTATAAATCAGAGCTTATCATATAGCTGCTAATTTGTCAGAATATGATATCGTCTCCAGAGTCAAATTTTCCTGCCATCATAAGACTGCTTTTACTTTCTTTGGGGCTTTCTGTTCTTTTTTTCTACCTTCATTTTAGACACAACTCTGATATTTTGCATCAGAGTCTAATCACCACAATACTTTTGTTACTTGATCATTAAAAAGTGTTCTTGACTTTCACATCTCTACTTTTTCAATTGAATTTCAGTTCATTCCAGGACAACAACTGAAAGAAGGAGATCTAGACTACAAGCAATGTCCCAGTCTGAATGACAGAGTTCATGTTCTGGTCACTGTTATTAGGGCTGACTTAATGTCTTTACTAACTAAGAACACTGTGGACAAGCTCAGAGATGTCAAACTGGCAGCCAGTGAAATGGGTAAGACAACAGTTACAAAAGTCTGTGTAATACATTGTGTAGATTAATTATGACATATGCAGGTTTGCAGATAGTAATTAAAAAAAAAACAGAAAAACCAGTGGTTAAAATCTGATTATGTTTTTGCATGAACAGATATTCCCCAACTGGCTATTCTCACTGAAGTTGACGAAGCTTGCCCCACAGTAAACACAGATACAATGAACATCTACAAGAGCAAGTACCTGAAGGAACAGGTAAATCTTTTCTGTTGCTAGTTTTTAATGTGTTTTTAGTTTTGAAGCCTTATTTAGAACATTAAGTTACATTTTATAAATTCAACACTCAAATCATTTCATACTTATTAATTTTGTGAAATGTTTTTATTTGATACTCAGGTCGAAAGATTTAGCCAGCTGCTTGGCCTCCCAGTGAATTGCATCTTTCTTGTGAAGAACTACAGTTCAGAAATCAAGACAGATGACGCCACTGATGCTCATATCCTGTGCGCACTGAAACAGATGATTGTCTTAGGAGAAGACTTCCTCAACCAGTTGAATGACTGAATGTAAGACTGAATGCAGCAGTCACTATATATTAAAATGTGAGGCTTCACTATATCCCGGCTGAGTCAGAAATTTTGTTGCAATATGAATATTCTCCTGTTATTTCACATTCCTGAAAACTATATGAATAACTTGTAACTGATCCTGTGCCTATATCTATATGTGCTGGTGCAAAAGGTTACTTATTTACACAAAAGCAAAAGAGTGCAAAGACATTGTGAAATAAATTAATGCATGAGTACATGTTGCACCACATTTACAATTATATATGCCTATGATAAAACAATCAAATAAATTGATGTATTTAATATATGGTGGTTGGATGTAATAATTTTTGTAAAAATAAAGCTCTTGAATCACTATGTCTAAACATTTTACTGGTGCTGTACCGCTGGTCATTTACATTGTATAAATGATTTTGTCAACATTTATCAATTCTAAATCCTAACATTTAATAACCATACCTAACAGCTGACATAAGGTTCCATTACTAGACAATTAACACTGTTAGCATTAACTGTAACAGCTGAATTGTAAAACTATAGTGACAACCAAAAAAAAAAAAAAAAAAAAAAACTTGCATGACAAGGACACAATAGAGTCCCTGCAGCTCAAACAAAAATGAAATGTTAACAAAATTAATATGTTTCACTACAGACTAAGGACAAATATTCATCTCAGTTCTTCTAGAATTGAGAATATTTATTTTGCTAAATCAATACACTGATCCTCACTTTTACTGTACCAGCAGCACATGGACTGCTCAGAATACTGCAGATAAATTACACTCATTCTACAGTCTTTGGAAGCAATTTGCTTTTTAGGCTTAAAGTACAGGAGTCCATATAAAGTTAGAGAACCTGTTACTGTATTAAAGCATTACCTGAGTCCAAATCTATCAATAAGCCCAATTAAATAAAAAAAATTTCTTTAAAAGTAACTGTTGCTGTTATTGTTTCTTGTTAGCATGTAACTTAGTTGTTTGTTTTTGTTTTTTTCAATCTATATTTTCCTATACATGTAAATATTAACTAATATGTATTGAAAGTGAATGTGAGTGAATGGTTGTCTGTATCTCTGTGTTAGCCCTGTGACAGACTGGCTATGTGTACAGGGTGTAGCCTGCCTCTCTCCCTATGGAAAACGTTTGCACAGTTATGCAAAAATATACATCTTTTGGATGAAAAGAGCATGTCCAACATGTCCAAAAGCAGGTCAAACACCCTAAATCATATATTTCCTAAAAAGCCTATGATGTGTAGATTGGATATGGCATGCACTAGTGATGGGCAGATGTGGCCTCATTGGGTGTATGACACATTTCCCAAACTGTGTTGACACTGTATGAAACTGTGTTGCTGTATCATTTAGTGGTGACATCTGCTGGATTCAGAAAGTCATTGCAGGCAACTGCAATAAAGAGTGGAAACAGACTGAACAAGGTCCATTCACATGTTTTTATTTAGAAACATCTTTGGGCTGAGGCAATTGCGCCGTTTACAAACCATTTCTCCTGCTTTTGAGAGCACCCTTTCACAGGGCACTGATGATGAAGGTGTACACAGAAATTTCAATTGCAAGTTTGCTAATTTAGTCTTTGCGTTTTCCAGTATTGTAGTGGATCCTGTGATCTTGGTGTTTTTGCGTCGGAGATCCTACAATTCACCTACAATAGAAATAAAAGTTAATCGATGTAAACAAATTCAAATATCCTTCAGAAAGAAATTCGAATAACCCGAAATAAAATCACCAATAGTGGAAACAAGAATGGAATAATCATTTACCTAATTCTCCGTGATAAGATCAAAATGATCCCACACGGGAGAAAACTTCCTCTTCCTTGGTTGATCCATGGTATTCAATGACAAGCCAAAAAGCAATGTATAGCAAAAAACACAAACTATCTCCATCCAACAAAACCCACAAACGTGTTCATACATTTTCTCCCTTATAAATACAATTTGGCATGTTCACAACTAAACAATACAGGAACTATATCGGTCACAGGGTTTTCCTTGACGAGATATGCGCACCGACAAGGGGTTTCGTCTTGTTTGCTCGGCACATTCGTCAAGGTTTCAGCGTCGTCGGACCCATCACTAGCACGCACTGATACCCCACCCTCCTCAATGTCACGGACATAGTTTTACAATGTGTATCATATTAAAATACATTATTTTTAAGTGGCTTACTTACTAGTCTATAATTAGGTGCATTTGCACAGTTATGCAAAAATATACATCTTTTGGATGGAGCATGTTCAACATGTCCAAAAGCAGGTCAAACACACTATCACATATTTCTTAAAAAGCCTATGACCTGTAGATTGGATATGGCATGCATTGACACTTATCCCACCCTCCTCAATGTCATGGACATAGTTTTACAATGTGTATCATATTAAAATACATTGTTTTTAAATGGGCTGAGACTGAAACAGCGCATCCTCTGAAAAAATTAATATTCAACTTCAACCTTCCAGCATTAATAACGGTTAGGCTCAGGGGACAATGAATTCGTATGAGGGGGGGCCCCAAATCAAATTTTGCTTAGGACCCCCTCAAGGCTTGGGCTTTTGAATTCTATTTTTGGCAACTTATTTACAGTACAAATTCTACTACTTATTTATACTTTGCATTAGGGCTACAACGATTCCTCAAGTAATTCGAATAATTTGAGTATAAAAAAAATTCTGACACAAATTTGTTGCTTCGATGCTTCGTTTAAACTCCGCAGCTCAGGTGTCTCTGTAAGCGGAGCACTTCACGCAAATTAGCAGCATAAAAGTTTAGGTCATTTGGAAAGAATGACCCTTTAACACGAGTGGATTATCGCTGACATGGTTTTCCACACTTCCACTGCTCTCTGCCATGTGTGTTGTGCTCGCTGTGATGAGAATTTCAGCTGTTATTTTTTTCTTTACTTCAGCTGTTACCTCCCAGAACAGATCACTATAACCACAGTTTGCTAGCGGGCGCCGCCATTAGCTCTAGCAAAATATTGTTTAATGCTTTAATCCCTGATTAACGAATAAAAATAGACCTGCAATAGAAACATATTTAGGAGGATGCTTGTAAATACAAAGCATTACAACTTTAAGCGCATGCAGCCCCCAGTTTCACAACAATAGCAATGATAACACAACAGCAGCAGCTGTGTCTGTCTGCGCATGCGTGGTAAGAGGCAGAGTAGTTATAGAGACAGTGAGCTCAGGTGGAACAAAAGAAAACGATTTTTTTTTTTAGCTTCCAAAATGGCAGCACTTGTTCCTGTAACCACATTAAAACAGGAAACAGCTGGAGGCCCTTCATCAACCACCTAATCAGCAAGTGTTAAGTGAAGAAAAGAGAACTTTGTAGTTGCTCCATCCACCGCTGTTTGTTTCACACAGAAAAATCTGCAGTATGGAAGTTAAAATATGCTGGGAAGGTGAAAAACAGGTGACATTGAATAAATTTCTAGGTGATTCACTGCAAGACAGGAGACAAGACACAAAGTTGTTTTATGCAGTTACTCTGAATGCTCTAATCTGTTAACAGGTTCCAGAATGAAACCCAGCATGTTCTACTTCTGCCCAGCCAATGAAGCTAGTTGAACCAAACATTAGATTGTCAGGCATTTTTGAAAATTACTCACATTATTTCAATAATGTACATATTAAACAAATATGTAGGACCGCTTTTTTGCATTTGCACAATATTTCTAAAATTAGAAACATCCTGTCTCAGACTGATGCTGAGAAGCTAATTCATGCATTT
>JAVDPK010000958.1:176534-189440 GCA_034780415.1 Cichlasoma orientale | reverse complement strand
TCCACCTGTTGTCTATTCCATTTGCACAACAGCATGTGAAATTGATTGTCAATCAGTGTTGCTTCCTAAGTGGACAGATTGATTTCACAGAAGTTGAATTTGCTTGGAGTTATATTGTGTTGTTCAAGTGTTCCCTTTGTTTTTTGAGCAGTGTATATATCATACCTACATACCTTACCATACCATACACACAATACCATACCATACATACCATATATTCCATACATACCATACCTTACCATACATACCAATGTATGGTATGGTATTTATGGTATGGTATGTATATATGGAATGTATGTATGGAATGTATGGCATGCATTGTATGTATGGTATGGTATTGTATGGTATGATATGATATGCATGTACTGTATGGTATGCATGTATGGTATGGTAACTATGGAAAGGTATGTTATGTATCTATGGAATGTATGGTATGTACGGTATTGTATGGTATGTATGTTATGCATGGTATGGTATGGAAATTTGGATGGAATGGCACTTTGTATTGTAAGGTAAAGACTCTGCAATACTGCAGAGAAAACCCAACAGTCAAAATGGCCCCTATGAGCAAGCACTTGGCGACGGTGGGAAGGAAAAACTCCCTTTTAACAGGAAGAAACCTCCAGCAGAACCAGGCTCAGGGAAGGGCAGTCATCTGCTGTGACCGGTTGGGGCTGAGGGGAGAGGGCAGAGTGAAGTATAAACAGAGTAAAAACAGTGAGTAAAAAGGAGCAGTGCATTATGGGACCCCCCCCCCCCCCCCAGCAGCTTAGGCCTATAGCAGCATAACTAAGGGATGGTTCAGGGTCACCTGATCCCATGGCACCATCTTGGGGAAACAAAAAAGTACTTTACAACTAGTTATACTTTTTTTTGTTCAAACTGTAGTGTTTATTGCAGTGCTTGTTGTATATAATTTGTGTTTTTTCTATAAGCCTCTTGTGTGTTCATTGTAGTGGTGGGCGCATCGATCCAAAATATCGATAGTATCGATCCAACGCTGGTATTGATATCAAACGATACTAGCGTGATAATATCAATACTTTAGTCCGTTTGTCTCCTGTACGTTCACCGCACTCCTTCTGTTCATCAGAAAGAGTACCCCTCCTCTCGTGCAGCCCCTCCTCCCTGCACTGCTGTGATTAGTTGTCTGCAGTCACATGACTCAGCTGCACTGAGCAGAGTCACGTTGGCTTCAGTGAGTGAGAAAGCGGCGTCGTGCAGATGTACTTTACAGCTAGAAATGAAAACACTGTAAACAGTGATCCATGGTGGGAGGAAATTCTGTACTGTGGCAACACCATCGACTTATTTAAAAATGTGAAAGAGCACGATAAAGAAAAAGCTTTGTCCTTTCTCAGGCTGTGGGACAGTAACCTTAAATATTTAAATGGAAGCAGTTTAAAGTTTTTGAGCTCTAATATTCAGCAGCACTGAGAGCGCACTCAGCAATAAAATTATTTAACGGAATGAATATGTTTATTGCTCTGTGCACTAAATCACCAGATTAATGATTTGTTCCAGTAATAATTGTGTCATTGTTTATAACAGTGTTGCATTTTACTGGTATATTTTTTTTAATGTTCTTTATGTGATAATGTATCAGGAGTAGGTGGCACACAATGGGATTATTTTCTGTGGGAGAAGAGTCACATGGCCTGTGAAACGCCCCTTTTAGATTGGTTAGATGCTGCCAACACCATCCTTTCATGTTAACCTGCAGGACAAACCAGCAATTAACTAAGTTAACTTAACCGGTTAATTTAATTTGATAACCATTGTTTATCCTGATTGCCAGTGTTAGGGTAAGTGAATCCAGATAACCAAAAGATACCCTGGGTATGCTGAACTCTCTTTGTAGTGCAGATCCCTGGTTTCCAAAGAAAATCCCATTTCAAAATACATGAAAAGTTGAGAGATGTGTTTAATTGTGTTTATTTTAGCAAAGTGATGATTATTCATCTCATAAATCATGACACACTGCTTTCCCCAACATAAGCAACCTTTATGAGTCAAAAGTATCAGTATCGGTATTGATATTGTCAATACTGGCCCTCTATTTACATGGATCGGATCGATACCAAAATTTGCAGTATTACACACCACTAGTGTTCATGATTTTATAGTGTAAAGCCAATGTTAAAGATACTGCAAATAAGATTACAATTGGTTAACTTACTGTTTTGCTTTCTTCAAATGATTGCACAAAGTCACTAAAACATCTCCCTGTTATATACACAGAAATAAACCTCACAGATTGAGGGATCTCTCAGCCCTTTGTGCAGCTGCCCTCTCCCTCTCTTCCTCTGTCTCCGCCTGATCTTTTAGGAACTGCAGGATAGCCTGGCTGTCCCTGGGCCTCTTCTGCTGTCTCGTCCTCGACTGTTGTGGTGGAGGGGCAGAGGCGGGAGTGCTCACTGCACCACCCGTAGTGGCAGTCAGGTTTGCTGCGACAACCAGGGGTGGATTACCTGAGTGCTGTCCCTGGAGCACAGCATCCATCGTACTGCCTCCACCCCTTTGCCTGTCAGTAGATCCCTAAGCTCCTGAAAATATATATTAATTGCTGTATTAACACTGAGGGGGCCATGTCTGCATTAAAGAACTGCTTTGAAAGCACTAACTGGGACATATTCAAGAAGGCAGCTACATACAACAACACAATTGATTTAGAGGAATACACATCAGTCGTCACAAGCAATATTAGCAAGTGCACTGATGATGTGACAACGTCTAGGACTGTTATCACATGTTCCAATCAGAAACCATGGATGAATGCAGAGGTGAGGGCGCTATTGAAAGCCAGGGACGCTGCTTATAGGTCGGGGGAAGAGGCAGCTCTAAGAGAAGCAAGAGCCAAGCTGTCCCGGGCCATCAAAACAGCAAAGCGCACCCACGCTCAGAAAATGCACAACCACATCACAAATACCAAAGACACACAATGCCTGTGGCAGGGGATTCGAGCGATCACCAATTACAGGCCAACTCAACTGTCCTGTGTTGTTGACAGCTCCCTTCCTGAGGCACTGAATCAGTTTTACTCAAGATTTGAGAAACAGAATGACACTGTAGCAAGGAAAGCCATCCCTCCACCCAACGACCAGGTGCTACATCTGTCCACCTCTGAAGTGAGGAAAACTCTGCTTAGAGCCAATCCACGGAAGGCTGCTGGACCAGACCAAATTCCAGGTCGTGTGCTGAGAGAATGTGCAGACCAGCTGGCTGGCGTCCTGACCGATGTCTTCAACATCTCCCTATGCTACACTGTTGTCCCCACCTGTTTCAAGACCACCACCATCATCCCCATACCAAAGAAATCCACAGTGACCTGTCTCAATGACTACCGCCCAGTTGCTCTCACATCCACCATCATGAAGTGTTTTGAGAGACTAGTCATGAAACACATCAAGACCCAGCTACCTGCCATACTGGACCCCATGCAGTTTGCACAGACAGTCAAAATAGGAAACAGGATCTCCAACATCACCACGCTGAACACAGGAGCTCCCCATTGCTACGTGCTCTGTCCTCTGCTGTTCACACTGCTAACCCATGACTGTGTAGCCACACACAGCTCAAACCACATCATCAAATTTGCTGATGACACAACAGTGGTGGGGTTGATAAGTGAGAACAATGAGGCTTTGTACAGAGAGGAGGTGTCACAGCTGGTGTGCTGAAAACAACCTGTCCCTCAATGTGGAATATTGCTAACATTTGGTAATATTAATGAACCCATGTGATGCCAATGCTTATGGGTGGTAGCTGTATCATTTATTCTTCTGTTTTGTTTGGAACCTCCTCCCGCTCATTAGGTCAGCTGTGATTACAAAGAAAAAACAGCTGCTGGGGTGGGGCTGATGGTTCTGTTTAAATGAAGGAGTGAGGAGTGATACAGTTTTTCTACCACAAAAAGTTAAAGTTAACATTTATATTTGGATTTTATAAGAAGTCAACTCGGGGAATGTATCTGTCATTGCTATAAGTAAATGTTGATTGTTTGGAACCAGAAACTTCCACTTTCACTGAATCCATCTTAGAAGAGGTCTGTATGAACTTCAGACATTGCTGATGCTTCAGAGTGACAGTGGTGACTTCTCATTCAACGACGACTCCTTCTGGCACGCTGATTAGCCATGACAGACGAAGTGCTTGTAAAAGGCTTGGAAAGCTCAGAAACTCATGAAATTTGGCACACATGTCCCTTGTGATGATGGCTTTTGGATTTTATGGATCTAAAATGGCAAAATTACTCCACAGCAACACCTACAACAGCATTTCCATCATTGCCAAGAGTTACATCTTTGGCCAGTGGTGATTACATTCAGCAAGAGCAGCTGCTCGCAGGTGGCTCGTGGGGGGTTCACGGGGGTTCACAGGTGGCGAGGGCCTTTTATTGGCACTTGCGGCTTTAATTGTTTCTTCTATCATATCTGATAAATTTTGAAAACAGAACTTGGTGACGTTAATATTGAATTCCAGCCAGTAAATCTTACTTTTGTTCTTTTTTTCTTTTTTTTTGAATGTGTATCTTTGTGCATTTGTCACTGTCTTCGTGGGTGTATTTGGGTGGTGAATGCGTGTAGGTAGGGATGTGTGTGTATATGTGTGCACATATATAGGTGGGTATGTGTGCTCATGAGCGTATGTGGGTGTACGTGTGTGTGTGTGTGGCTGCACCTGAGTCTGGGCTTTCTTGTGCCTTGCCTCCCTGCTGCTTCTCGTTGGTCGCTCCTACGTAACAATGTAATTCTTTCGTATTACATTGTCAGATAATGCCAATATGTTACCCATAAATTTAGACTGTGGCTACCTGGACATCTCAGACCTCAAAGAAGGCTCTAGAGACCCTGTTAGCCGACTGTTCCTAGCTCATCAAGCTGACCAAACCCCTGCCTTTTGCACAGTGTTGTAAGCACTAAGTACTAAGTTTGAAGCCTACAGCTTCAAACAGCTGTGGGAATCATGCCCCTGGTTATATTCAAACCCCTACCCCCTGCCACCACCTCCCACTCTCACTCTTTCCGACATACGTATGTGCACACATGCACAGCCCTGTAATGGACTGTGACTATAATATTTTCATTTTTGTTTCCACTAGGACCAGTCGTATGCTCTGCCTTCGTCACCTGATGATCTTAGAGCCAGAGTCAATGAAGCCTCAAAGTAAGGTGGAGAGTCTGGAAGAGAGAGGATGAACGTACAGGACAGTGAAAGAAGAGCAAAGGACCCTGTGTGTGGCCTTCTGGAGGATCTTAGAAGAAAGCAGCTGAAAAAAATCGCTTTATATTATACTACAGTTTATACTATGTTGTGATTTGTTGCCATACAAATAAAGATTGATTGACTTTCAGACTTTCTGTCTGCCCACTGTCTGCTCATCAGATTTTGCATTTGTGCTTCTTGGCCCTCTTGTCTAATAATAATAATAGTTTTTGTCTAATAATAATAATAATAATAATAACACATTTACTTTTTAAAGAACTTAAATATGATAACACCAAAGTTGAAAATAGCTCTCTGCTTTTACCCTTTTAACCATGAAATTTGATTATTTATAATAAATGTAAACACAAAAACATTAGAAAATATGTTGGTAGTGGAGTATTTAACATTTATAATTATCAGAGAAAGTTACATGTTATTTTTTGTGCCTGTCAGTTTCCCAAAAATATATTAGAATATGTGAGAATGAGGCGTTAACTTAAAGAACTTTGTAGAAAGGCAGTTTATAAAATTCAGTCCATTTACTTCTATTACTTTAGAAGGTAAATCTGCCACATCCAATATGGCGGATGCGCTGACGTATTGCAGCAACGGGCCGACCCGCTCAATGCGGCATTTACGTATATATGTCTATGGGATGCACCCTCACTATAAGTCTCTGTTTCAACTTGTGTCTGAAAGTGTCTTTAAACTATATACCAGTTCTTAAATTGTACCTTGGAAAACCAGACTTATGATAAATAATTTATGCCATGCCAAGAAATGGTAAAAACAGGATATTTGCTAGCAGAAAGTGCTTTCAATCGAAATACATAAATAAATAAATAAGGACATCTCTTTGACTATTGGTGGAAAAATGCACCACATCAACCAATCAAAAATTTTTGGCAATGCATTTTGGTTGCCGGGTTAAAGTTATGGGAGTGACAGCAGCGAAAGAGACCGCGATACTGATAGCAAGTTTTGAAATTTGAGAGATTTGCTACATTTAGGTCGGTACACAGACCCATTTAGCGTTTTTGGAGTTTATAGTTAATGTGTAATGTAGTGTGTTTGGTGTGTTGTGTAGTCATGGACAAGGCAGATGCTAGACACAGAGCCACTAAAGGCAGACTCAAATGTAAACACTGCTATATAATATTAATAATAAAAATAATAACTTACTGTTCAGCTGTGAATGTGTATAGCAGAATAAAGCAGCAGAATAATCATCAGAGTTTAATCAAATTTTCAGTTATTTGGAGAGACACACAAACTCTATATTTTTACAAGAAAATAAAAAATAGCAACAACATTCACCAATTTTTAAAGAAAAAAAATAGTGATCTAGGAAACTGTCTCATGGCCCCCGAGAACGAGGAGATTTTGTTCATTTAAACTGATTGCTTTGAATTGGTCAAGTACTGTGGAAAAGATATTTAAATTCCTCTTTTACAAAACTGTGATGAAAAAACCCAGCATCCCATACATCTTGCATGGTTCTGCTAGCATCTTCAGCGCCATGTAAACTCCTGACTCACTGCTCGTTTTCCTCTCAATAAAACAACAAAAGAATGAAAGCAATGATAATTAGGAAACTCCAGCTCTTGCCTCAGAGATGAAAGTGTGCATTAATTGTTTTAAATGTGCTGATAATGCTCTTTGTGAATTGCAGTGCAGCAGAATGGAAGTGCGTATGTGACCAAGGAGGAGGAGGTGGTGGGAGACCGGAAACTGTTCCATGGTCAGTGCCTACGTTACAGATACAGATGTCTTAGGTCTTTGATGTGCTTTTTGACAAAGAATACGGCCAATTCTTCATTGACCTTAAAGAGAAAGAGCGAGATCTGCAAATTTTACCACACACAGAAAGTGCATGAAGGAGCTTCACCACTAAGGAAGTAATTAAACCAGGATTACCTTTTATCAGAGTTTAATTAGGCCCCAAGGGTGACATCATTT
The DNA here is from genome assembly GCA_034780415.1 of Cichlasoma orientale. Taxonomy (NCBI): domain Eukaryota; kingdom Metazoa; phylum Chordata; class Actinopteri; order Cichliformes; family Cichlidae; genus Cichlasoma; species Cichlasoma orientale. The sequence goes on along the minus strand of JAVDPK010000958.1, from coordinate 182,273 downwards.
GTGATCCAGTTTAAAACAGTGAGTAAAGTGACTATAAACTGCATTTCCCTTCCACTTAAAAAATGCAAATGTCATTCAGCTTTAATATGCTAAATGCTTACTCGTCTACACTTTAGCTGTGGAGTGTTTCCTGCTCAGATGTTGTGTTGACCAAACAAATTGTTCTAATGCAAAACAAAAGAAGGTAAAATAGACTTTTATCATGTTGTCATAAAAATGTTTTCCCTTGGCACCAAAGAGGATCCTTTGTGAGCATTTATTCGTTCAGAAGTCTTTAATATTTCTCTACACTGTAGGTCCAGAAATGTTAGCAGAATTTTTTTTAAGTTGATGAATTTAAAAGTTAGAACTTATTAGAACTTTTATTACATTTGACATGCACCTTTTGACTACAATAAAACTAACTTATTTAATAATTAAATTAAATTCAGTAACTATGGCTTAAAGTTTTCAATCATGTCTCTCATGAGAATAAGCTGACACAACTTAAAATGTGTAAGTACAACAGTCACTTTTTCAGAGTTAAAGTTAAACATCTGGACTTTGGAAACTCAAAATCATGTTCTGCTAAATTTAACAGCTTAAGTACATTTCTTCAATTCAACAGCATTTTATGACCACAGAACTCTGAATACAGTGTTGATCAGTTCTTTGGGTTAATTGTAGTAGTGTAGGTGCAGTGCTTATCTCACTCCAAACATTACAGAAACGTCATCAGCAATTCTTGGGCGACCTCCACAGAGTCCCTTTGAATGATGACAGACTTTCACAGGCTGGTAATGAACTGGGTCATTGTCATGGATTACTACAATGTGGGCCACTGTACCATCTCAGATCTGGCTCACCAGACTCCTCCTGAATGAATGAGATATAGTGATCACAAACTAATCCACAAAATGATTTTATAACAAATCATCTCTTCAATTCATCATCGTCATTATACCTTTATGTATTTACATCTCACCCAGCGAATTCTGGTGTGTAGGAGTTAGGTTTGAAAACTATGTATTACTTTAGTTACAACTCTGTATTTTATAATTGAGAACAAACTAGATATGGATAGGTAAAAAACAAAAAACAAACAGATGTGTTCTAGACAGTAATCAGTTCTGGGGCCACCAAACCCAGTGACAAATAGAGAGGCAAGGCTGAGATGGTTTGGACATGTGCAGCGGAGGGATAGTGGATAAACTGGACAAGGATGTTGAAGATGGAGCTAAAAGGTAGAAGAAGCAGAGGAAGACCTCAGAGAACATTCATGGATGTAGTGAAGTTGGACATGGAAAGGAACAGTGTGACAGAGGAGGATGCTGAGGGATAGGGAGAGATAGAGGCACTGCAGTGACCCCCAAAATAGAGCAGCCAAAAGACTTTGGGGGTGCCTGGGTGGCTCAGCGGTGGAGCAGGCAACCACATGTATATGCCATGTAGCAGTGCGGGCGGCGCAGGTTCGAGTCCTGGCCTGTCACCAATTTGCCCGTGTGGCTTCCCCTATATCTTTCCCCCATTTCCTTTCTCCTTTGAACGCTGAAAGATAACTGAATAGAATAGAACTGTATTGTCATTGACATACAACAAAATTACTAAATTAAAACTGAACTATGTGATATTTATGGCTCTTTTCCATGCAGTGGGATTTGTTCCTCCATTAAAAGTATAAGGAATATCCAAGTTTTGCAGCACCTTTGCTGTGGTGAGAACAAACCCTGAACTGTTCATCAAAGTGAATGAAGCAGGAAGCACAATGTTTCTAGAAATCATTTTTGCAAATAACAGATTTCATACAAAGTCCACAATAAGAATTCTAACTATCAAAAAGCTGCTTAAACATATTTGCCTGAACAAAAAGTGTGCAAGATTTTTTTTTCAGAGGAAGATAACTTATTCCCCCCAAAAGTGCAGACATTTCGCTACATCATCATATCACTAAATAAAGATTAACTTTTCATTGCTTTAACCAACTCACGACCAGGGTGCCACCAACAGCGTAACTAAATGATAATTAGAACAAGGACAAATAGTGAAATACAAATGATGAACTAAATATATACAAGGCCACAGGGGAGGTAAAAAAAAAATAATATAAGCAAAGTTATAAAAGAAACAAAACTCAAACGTAGGTCATTCAGAAAATGAAAAAAAAAATCAGTAACTTCACAAAACTCAAACCCAAATGACAGTAGTTTTTCTTTTCTTTTTAAAATTAAGTTTACATTACTTATTTATTTAATTACTTTGAGCATTTGGGCTTACAGTGTACAGGGTGCTTTTTGGTCAGGATGTCTTGCCATAATAACTGATTTAATTTGCAGATGAGATTGTTTTTTTTTTATTGTTTTTTTTTTTTTTTTTTTAAGAATTTACCTTAAAGATTTTCACTTTTCCATAGACATTTTGTTTTCTGTCACTTTTTTGGTCACAGGAAACAAATCACCTGAATCACCTGATGGTTTGCCAGAATCGCTTCAAGAAAGGCTGAAAGTCTTTCTCCGTGGCTTAGCCAAACTACTCCCACACCAAAGTTTTTGCCACCACCTGAGCCGTGCACCACTTAGCCTGCCGGTGCCCATCAGCTGCCTCTGAAATCCCACAGGCTATCTGATAGGACTCCTCCTTCAACTTGATGGTTTCCTTCACCTCAGGTGTCCACCATCTGGTTCTGGGATTACCACCATGACAGGCACCAACCACCTTGCAGCAGCAGCTGATGTCATGTGCACTTATGGACATCGTTATGTTCAAACATTGGCGCAAAGAAGCAACCCTCTTGTGCACCGGTGAAACCTCCAATGTACAGGCAATAAGCCAAGAGGATACAAGGATACCCATCCCATCCCACTGCCTCTCACCAAAGACTCTCACCAGACTGAAACAGAGTCCAGCCCCTCTCAATGATGCTGTTTCCAGAGCCCAGGACGTGCCTTGAGGTGAGCCCGAATTTATAGCCAATATCTCTCAGCCTCACGCACTAGCTTAGGCTCTTTCCACACTAGAGAGGCGACATTCCACGTCTCAATAGCCAGCCAGGGATCGATCCACCAAGACCTCTCCCCTTTTGCTGCCACCCAACACACATTGCACCTGACCCCTATAACACCTCCTCTGAGTGGTGGGCCTACAGGAGGTTGGGCCGATGTCTCCTCTTTGGGCTGCACCTGGCTTTGCCCTACAGGTTAACCAGGTGGCCACCAGGTGCTCCTCTTTGAGCACCCTCCCCAGGCCTGTCCCCAGGGTGGGGCCTCAATAACCCTATCCTGGGTAGGTGCTTGATTTTATACATCTGTGGCCATAGAAGTCATGGGAACAAACAAATTAAATGATTTGGATGGGTGAGTGAATACTTTTGGCAATAAAGTATACTAATACCTGAACCATGGAGACCTGGACTATACTGAACAAGATTAATTCAAAACCACCTGTGCTGATCTAAATTAGCTGGATCAATGTTACCTATTAAACATGGAATGGACCCGGAAAACCTAAAATTGTCTCAATCTCCTGACTTTGAAGTGATATATTTTAAATCCTTATATGGTGCTTTCCACATGTTAACAATACACACCACACTTGTAAGAAAGAACCATAGTTTCTAGGTTATAAGGATTTTTTTAATAATAATAAGTGGTCTGTTAGTCATTTTGGAAAATCAGCTGGGCCAGGAGTGAGACGGTAAATGGACCAGTTCTTATTTACTGTTTTTCTACTCTAGCTGAGCACTCAAACAACACGTTTGCCCATTCATACAAGTACTTTCTTCTACTGCTTAGTGCTTACTATCTAACATTCACACACATTCACACTCCAACGGTTGCATCAAACTTGGGGTTGCCCAAGGATACTTTGGCATGCAGCCTGGAGCAGCCAGGAATTAAAAAAGGATGCAAGAAAAGGTCTTAAAAGGATGGAACATTGTGAATTGTTGATGTGGCATATCTCATAGGCTCTGGCACCATGCCGTGGGTGCCTGAATGTAGCACAGCATCTCGGCATAAGATGGAGACCAGACTTGCCATTTCTTGGGCAGGATACTCAGTGTTCTCTCCACTTTCAGAGCAAGGGTCAGAGACACAGAAGTGAAGGATTTCTGTGAGCAGTCCGTGTCAGACTCTCCCTCGAAGCTTGTGTCTTCTTCAGATGAGTTCTTCAGCTTGCTGGCAGATAAAGGCTGCATGACCATTTCTAAAGCCTCTTCTGCACTGAAATGTCTCATTTCTTTGCTCCAGGACTTTCTCTTTCTCTGCTCACTAATGAAATGACCCCTCAGCCAAGCTGCATGTTTATCTTTGGCTGTGAAAGCAGCCAGGTGCATACACACACTAACAGCTGTTTTTGATTTTGTTGCTGAGTACAGCACAGGCAGGAGGCCATGATTTTACTCAAGCACCTCTTTAAAGACACATGAAACATATCCCTCAAAGATGACCTTTTTTCACCCCTAAAATGATCAGTCATGTTTACAGAATCTCACACACGTGCATGCGCACGCACGCACGCACACACACACACACACACACACACACACACACAGCTGTCTTCTCATCTCTGTTTGATTCACAGCCACCACCACAGCAGTGAGTTACATCTCGCAGTGGGGTCGAAATATCCTCCTTGTGAACAGCAAACAGCTGCTGCCGTGGTGACGGTGCATCCAGCGAAGACCGAAGATTCACCGACACCTTACACTGCATATTCAGCCAAAAAAGTATTTTTGATCTTGTTTTGAGAGTGATATACTAAGCAAGAGCTGAATGTGTATGATTATTATACGGCTCACACTTGATCTGAATCTTCCCATTGTAAGTGAAATAATCTGCCAGTGCAGTAAGATACTTACACTTGGTAAGATTTCTTGAAACAAGACAAAATCTCTAGTCTTTAGAATGACTAGATATTTTGTCTTATTTCAAGAAATTTTACCCAAACCTATTCCCAGAGTGAGGGTGTCCAGGGCTCAGCCTAGCCCCACACCAGTTCCTGTTCCCAGGGTGGGGGTGGTTAGGGCCCTGTGCAACTCCAGTCCTCAGGAAAGATGGCTGCGAGTCTTGTGCAACCACAGTCATCAGAGGAGATGGCTGCGTGCCCAGCTGAGTCACCCGAGTCTTCTAGGTGGAGCTGCAGGAGCAGTCATCACAAGAGGTGATGACTGCTAGCCCTGTACAGTCCCAGACTGTCCTGCAGCTCCGAGCTGCTACAGGCTCTGAAGAACCCTGATCAATCTATATTAAAGCTGATGCAACATCCTGCTCCACCTGAGAGTCCAAAACCTGAGCTGCTGCTGTATCTCACTCCGCCTGAGAGTCTTGAGCCTGAGCTGCAGCATCCAGAGCTGCCTGAGCCAGTGGGTTCCACTTTGCCTGAGTATCCAGGATCTGAGCTACTGCAGCCTCCTGAGCTGCCTGAACCCAAACTGGTCTAGCCAATGGGTTCTACTCCACCTGAGTATCCAGAGCTCGTGCAAGAGTCCAAGGGTTTGACACTGCCTGTTGCAGACGTGCCCCTGAGAGTCTTCTTTGCTGCCAACTAATGGCAATGGTCAACCAACGGCACTAGCAGGCTTTGTAACATGTGTCCTGTCTTAGATTACATTTTGTCCAAATTCTGTGAAAATGTATCACTAAACAACAACATTTGCAACTCATGCAGAAGCTGAGCGTCCAGGCCAGCCGAGGCCAGCCCACTGCCCCATAGACCCCCAGAGACGCTGAGCGTCCGATGGGCGGGACAAAGCCCAGCATTTAT
>JAVDPK010000958.1:113378-136071 GCA_034780415.1 Cichlasoma orientale | reverse complement strand
AAGAGGAAACTAATGAAGGAATTATATCCTTAAACTTAGTTACAGCACTTTCAGAAAGACTTCTACTGTAATAAAACTTGGACTCCCACAGTCCAAAGACATTTAGTTACTGGGGTTAGGTTAAATGGTCACTCTAAATTGCCCATAGATGTGAATGGTTGTCTGTCTCTCTGGCCATGTGACAGGCTGGCAACCTGTACAGGGTGTATCCTGCCTTTTGCCCCAGTTTTTTTTAGAGGATGCCATTAGGTTACATAAACATAAAATATTAAAATATATTCAGACTGTTTATGCCATCTGTTCATGTGGATCTGTGGAAATCACATTTTACAGTTTTTAAAAGCCAATAAAATACATTTCTAGTCTTTGTGATCTAGTAATTTATGATGGTGTATGACATTGGGGGTATCTATTGCAGTGTAGCACTGGCACATAGAAAATTTGGGATGGGAGAGGTATTAACTCCACTGAGTGCCCTTCCAGCTTTATTGTGTAACCCTCTGTATAACCCATCTGTACTTGGTCAACTTTGTTGTTTCAAATGTGCTTTATAAATAAATTTGGATTGGATTCATTAGTGGATGTGTTGCCTGAAATATAACTCCAATCTCTCTGTATTCTGCTCCAGTGAGCAAGGTGCAAACATATTAATATTGTTGAGAATATTTCTGTTATCACCCAGTGTGCTCCACATTTCACATTAATGGCCTGCAGCTCCAACCACTAATTAAAAAAAAAAAAAAAAAAAAACGCCCGAGAGGGCTGGAAGGGCTTAAAGTAGCTGAATTTATTCACAGGTATTTACAGTAGACTTCGGCTGCTGGTGAAAGGACCTGGATTGATTGGTGCCTCACATCTCATTCGTTCCCCTAACCGCCCCCTTTCCATCAAACTGGTATGACCTATTGCTGGCAGCATCATGACAGTGCAGAGCACAGAGGGTTCACAGAGGGTATAAGTAGAGGGAGAGGAAACAAAGCCAGCAGCAACTCTGAACCTTATTTTGTCTCATCGTCTCTACAGGACACAGGACCTCTGATACGATGAAGGTAGGTACAAGGCATAAACAGTTTGCAGTATTTAGGTAGAAGAAATGGGAGTAGGGAATTTCTCTTTTTTTTTTTCAAGTTTAATTGAGTATCCAGATTTTTTTGCAACCTAAACACACACACACACACACACACACACACACACACACACACACACACACACACACACACACACACACACACACACTATTTCTCAAGAATAGCGTTTAGGGAAATATTATCTTCATTAAACTCTACAATAATTAACTTTCAAAAAAACAAATCAGCAATATTAAAATAAATTCATGCATGGCAAGTGCTAAAAGTTCACTTTTTTCTTTGTATTCACAAATATATTCTTATATATTATTTTGCACTTAGGTTTCAGAGTTAGTGAACTAATTATTAAAGCTATTGTCAACTCAATCTCAGTGCACATATCCATCTGAGTCAGTGTGTGAGAGGGATGAAGGATGCTGATGAGATTATAAATTGGTTCTTTCTTTTTTTGCTGACAGGGTTTGAGGACCATCACAATAGCTTATGTATTCACCCTTTTATTGTTGGCAACATTTATCTCGCAGTCATGGAGCACACCAAAGGTACAGCTGGTTTATTTTTGGAGCTGTTTTTACACAATAACTAAATAAAATTACTCATGATCTGACAGTGCGCGATGTCAGAAAATATCTACATTTTTCTTTGTTTCTTCCATGAAGGGCTCGTTCCAACGGAGAAACTGGACCCCGCAGGCTATGCTGTACCTCAAAGGCACCCGTATGTATTTAGCTACTGGCAAACCTATAATGGAAACTGAAAGTGTTCAATACTGAATAAAAAAGATAGCACAATATTTTACAATAGTGCAAGTTTATTCCTGATGTCAGTTCTAATTCAGTTATGTCAGCATGCCATGAGTTTGTGATATAATAAGAGGAGGATGACGGTAAACGGTTATTGTCATTGTAAAATGTTTATGAAATAAACTGTGAAAAGAATGGTGTGCCTTTAAGAAATATATATTTTTCAGAGGGAAGAAGATTCATCTCAGAGGACCGAAAAGAAGGAGATGTCTATGACACGCTGCACCTTGGTACAATAAGTACTCTATGCAACAATTAATCCATTTTATTTATTTAAACCTAGGCCTAGGTCTAAGTCACCATTGGGGATAGCCTTAACTCCGATCCTACCCTGAAGGCAAAATGGACTCTTGAAAAAAAATCTGTCTGTGTCTCAGTTTAAAATGATCATTTTATTTGTTCCCTGATTGCCAACACTTGGGAGAATAATTTAGAGAGAAAAAAATACATATTCTGATTGTACAGGGTTAGGGTCATCACTGAGAGCGACTTAGACCTCAAGCAGTTAAGTATAATTTTTTTAATCTGTTTCTATCTTATATACAGTCTGTGGTTACCACCTTTGACCCTGTGTGTGGTGTTTTCTTGATTGTCAGAGACCCGCAGTCAGAACACGGAGAAGTTGAGTGTGGACCAGGCAGCTACAGTTCTGCTCAACTTCCTGCAGCAGGCCAGAGAGGGAGGTGAGAGCAGAATCTGGACATGATGAGCTATGTTTCACATGTTAGCTGGTTGCAGGGTTAAATGCTCCCACATTTAACTGACCACAGTTGGGTTTAGGATTTTTTTTTTAATAACTGAGTCATGATATTAGACAGAGCTACTTTTTTTAAATTTTTGATAGGTTTTCAAATGGATGTCTTTGGTCCTTTGAGTATCAAAAGGTACCACATGTGTCATGTGGTTCAATTGTTTTCAAGAGAAAGTAGATATTGCTTCAGCTGATATCTCCAAAATTGGGTAACTCACACCTAGACAGACTGCATAGATAACTACTGAACTACAGCCAAATATACTAACAAACAGATTTTGAGATAAACTGCCCCTTTTAATATCTCTGTGAGAAAGCAGACAGGTGTAAGTAGCACTGGGGTCTTCCACTCACTGACCCCCTCCTTGTTCTTGAACAAGTTCCAGTTCTTGGAACTATGGTGCTAATAAACTATTAAATCAGCCAACATTTTCTTTGGCTTTGAGCTTAAAACGTGGCTATCTCGTGCCAGTTTGTGAAAACAGTAGCAAAATACGATCGATTTGTTCATGTACATGGAGTAAAAAGGTCTTAAGGAAGTTCCAATGAAAGATATCTTTTGGTCTCCTTTCAAGTGATTTTATGATTTTAATTCCATCATTTCATTTACCCCCCCCACCCCCCCACCCCCATTCTAGCTGATGAAAACCAAGATGAGGTGTATTTCCAGGAGCTGCCGGTGTGGAAGAGAGAATATTTTTAATGTTGTTTGTAATATTGCCAAAAAATGTCCTCTTTGATTTGTTCTGTGTGATGGAAAGTAACAACTGTAAAATATGAATTCTCTAATGTGATGTTTTAATAAAGAGTTTCATTGAAAGTATGCTTGGTCTTAAGTTTCCTGACAAAACATCACAGTGCCATTAACATACAACATCCATGATGTTTCAGTTATATTGTGAATTAGTACAGAGCAGTGCACAGCTCTACTGGTACAGAATAGAACAAACACAATAAAACAAATCAGGATTTTCTGATACGAGATTGTACAGCAATCTGCAGTAAAAAAGTTGACATCTTTCAATTTGACTCAATCCAGTTTTTATGCCATGCTTGTGCCATACTTATGCAGTACTGACACATGGGTGTCAGTACTGCTGCTTAGCAGCAGACAGACAGGCTCTGCAGAGAGTATCCAGAGCAGCAGAAAAGTTCATTGGTAGCCCTTTGCCCACCCTAGAAGACATTCCTAGCTCTCATGGGCTTTGCCGGATTAGGAAGGTTTCCATAGACACCACTCACTTATTGTTTAACCTCCTCCCATCAGACAAGTGGTTCCGGTCCCAGAAATGCACAACCAACAGACTGAAAACTGTTCTTATCTGTAGGCTATCAGACTACTGAACAGATCACAACAACAGATCTGCTTCTTCACTGCATAAGCTAACAGCAGGCTGATAAAAACTGAGCTGCACAATACTGCATTTAACAATACTCTATCTGGCAATAGTGCAATATTTTATAGTGCAATACCACATTTCTGCAATACCGCGTGCCATACTTATCATATTATTTATTAACTTCACAGGTACCCTCCCTATGTATATATACTTTTTGATGTAAGAATATGTGAATGCTGGTTTTTCTATAGCATTTATATTCCTGTATTTGACACATTCACATATATTCTTGTATTTTTTTAAATTTTATTTTTGATTTATATTCTATTTTTATATTTATCTTTTTACATGTTTGAAACACACTGACTGGTGCTTGATGAAATTGTGTCACAATTTGATGGAAAGCCTTCCCCGAAGAGCTGAAGCTGCTAATAGCTCCAAAGGGTGGGCTGACATCATAATAAACCCTATGGATTAAGGAAGGGATGTCGCTCAAGTTCACATGCATGTAAGGCAGATAAGTAGACACTTTTGGCAATATAGTGTAGCTTCACTTGCCAAATCCCCTGATTAGCAACAAGTACCGAAAAATTCTTTGCTGTGGGCATCCAGAAAACGACCTCCTCTGGAGTGAGCAGTATTCTCTCTTCATTGCTTGATTCTGATCTTTTAAAACAGTGAACATTCTGATATTCTTTTTCTTGGTGTACCTGGATGCTACTGACCCATATATCTGGGCCAGTTTTCCATTCTTCAATATGTTACCCTCTCCCTGAGTGCAGCTGGGATTCTTCTGGATGTAGGTTCAACTGTGCATTCACAAGTTATTGACCTCTTTCTCGTAGCCAAACTACAATTAGTTTGTTTCTTGATGTCTTGGTCTGTCCTTTCATATCTAAAACGTTAAGTCTTTTCTGACATAACATTGCAGTTTGTACCTGTGTCAGTTTTAAGGGACACAATTTGCATTCATTTTCTGTTTTTCTGCTGATATTTATTGCTGATATTACAGCTCCAAGTTGTTAGCTCATTGGCACAACCTATTTAGAAATGCAACTGCACATTGCGTATCAGGTCAGACGCAGAAACCATGACATCATCCACTGGTTTTTGAAGTCCCAAGGATGTGACCAGAGCAGCGGGCAGACCAATAGAGTGAAAGACATTATTGAACAAAGTTGCAGGTAAATTGTTGAGAGAGCAGGAGGATGCTATCAACTAATCTGACCAGCTCGGGTAAAGAAATGGGTAAAAAGAAAAGAAAACAAAAAAAGTAACATGTCAAGATGGGGTAGACAGAGAGAGTGACTATAATGAAAAAGAAATATGATTAAGTAAGAATGTTTTCAGTCTTCATTTGAAAAACTGGGACAACAGGTAAATTAAAATATATATATATATATAAATATATATTTTTAAATAAATGAATAAATAAATAAAGGGAGAAACCAAAAAAAATTAGGAGAGGGGTAGATACACATACATATACATATTCACATATCTATACACATGCATATACATATACACACATACACACAATCCTGCTGTGTGTGTGTGCCTCTGTCATGGAACGTGCTCAATAATGAGGACAAGAAGCTGCAACCACCCCCCATGATCCACATGCAAACAGGGAAGTTTGTAGACTTCTGAGTTCATCGTACTGCTGCAATCATGGTGACATCATCAACGAAGATTAATGAGCCTGTCCCAGAAGAAGACATGCAGCCCAAGACATCACCTCCACTGTTTCACAGATGAACTCGTATGTTTGGGATCATGAGCAGATCCTTTCTTTCTCCAAACTTTGACTGTATCTTCTTTGATGGGTGTGCTCTTGAAGACCCTCGCTGACAAAGTCATAATGCATTATACAAAGTTTATTGCAAAACAGATAGTGGCAAAACGGACGCTTCTTCTTTAGCTGTCTGGGAGAGGCTCAAGTCAATCATCCTAACTCAATTCACAACTAAGTTAACTAAGGTTATAGAGTGTCCCCTTGTTTGGCCAAACCCTCACATTCCTGACTTTCCATATATGGCTATAAAGAACAGCTTCAACCAATCCTCAATATGTATAACATATGGATTTATATATGGTCATTTACCTTACTTAGAGAGAGGGTCCAACAAGGGCCCGTATGTACTTTCCTTTGTGATGACTGAACCATATGTTCATCCCAAGTTACCCCTCTCTTGGGCAAACTCAATGGAGGCCTAAACTTAAGCCTTCACCAGAAGGGGAAAGAACCATACATAGATAGAGTTTAACATAGCAGTTTAGACACAACACTTGGTAACGGTTAGCCTTTGTCTCATCAGTCCTCGAGTCTCTGAGGCTTGTCTCTGAACTTCTTGGCAAATTCCAGCCTGGCCTTCCTGTTCTTCTTCTGGTGTACTTTTGCTCGTGAAGTCTTCTGTGAACAGTAGATTGTGATACCTTCACTCCTGCCCTCTGGAGCTTGCTGCTGATGTCACTGACAGTTGTTTTGGGTCTTTCTTTACAGCACTTACAATGTTTCTGTCATCAGCTGCTGTTGTTTTTTTCCTTGGTCTACCTGTTCCACATCTGTTACTTAGTACAACAGTGATGACTTTCCTCTTGAGGACATTCCAAATGGTTGTACTGGCTATGGACAATGTTTGTGCAGTGGCTCTGATTGATCTTCCATCTGTCTTTTCTCTCTCTTTTCTTACTTTTTTAGGGCCTCAGGAAACTATTGACAGGTACCCTGGTCAGGTAGCTTGAACAGGTAGGAAACTGAAATACCATATGTGCAATTAGCTACAGGTTGAGATACCTGCCACTTGGTATTGTTTTGATACATCCTTACATCCCAGAACTTTTGGGGGGGAACTTAATCTAAAATGGAAAGACAATGATCATTAAAAGAGTCACTGAGAAAGCAACATCATTATCATAAAAGAATAAAACTAAAAGTACCAGAGAGTTTCTCAGCATTCAAGGAATTTAAGATGCAAGAGCTGTGAACAGGTAAGAGAGGTACATGAAGAGACAAGGTAAAAAGAAGACAGTGATGATCAGAAATAAAATGTCCCCAGAGGTGGTCTGTACCACACTAATATGCCCTGAGAAAAACAAAGTATTTGAGAATGTGCCTCTTTCCAGGTGAACCATGGATCAAGAACATTGCAGGAAATCTGGATCTTCGGTTGAAAAACACAGTGGACAATTTTGATGTTTTCTCTTTGGCTCTGGATGAGAGTGATGTCCACAACAGAGCCCAGCTATTCATCTTTGTATGCAAAATGTCCATTTCACATACATGACAGTAATAGGGGGTGATTTGTGCACTCGGGTCACTGCATCCTTTGATAGGCTGTAGCTGAAATGTGTTACAACCTGCCTGTCCAAATCTGACATGGAAAAATAGCACATATGAAATAAAGTGACTGAAATGAATCCCAAACTGAAATTGGTATTTTTGCATTGTATTATACATCAGGAGGTGTTGTGTAAGTCAATGCTAAAAATGAACCATGTTGTTGTAACTAGTTAACTTCTTCAGGGTGAGAGCACTGAATCTCAGTTTGCTGGCAGAGAACTTAAAGTCAGTAAGATTGCTGGATTTTTCTTCTTCTCTCAGAGAACTTTCAATATATAAGGAGAGATGCTCAGAAGATGTAGTTTCTTTGAAATACGTGAACAAACATTCTTAGTTATGACATAAATTCAGACACAGAGACTCTCAGTCCACTGTCCTCATTTCCAACTCAGACATGGAACCTGATTTTAGTTCAAGCCCCAAACACATTACATTTCTCTCATTAAGCAAGAAAAAAAGAATTTTATAAAAAGTTAAAAGTCTTTCTTGAAGACTTTTAACTTTTTTTTTCTTATTTTTGGAAATAGTGATTACATAGGGATAAAATGTTTGCTATGCTTGTGTCACATTTTCAGTGCATAATTATGATATCTACTCTTACCAGAATCAGTCTATAAAGAGATCAAATTAGTACTGCGCAGAACTGAGTTCAGCTTACTGCTGCAGCCCTTCACAGTCAATTTCTGATGTGTCCCCTTAGGAAAATTAATTGCCCACGCCTGGTCTATGGTATACTGTCCATGGTCTAATTCTTGACAAAGACATTGCCCACTTGCATTGGTTACATTGTAGGCTTTCTCCACTTTCTCCAATTCACCTTGAAGTAATAGTATTTCCTCACAATGATAGAGTATAGCAGTATGCAGACTGCAGGTTGTTGATTCTGAATGACTAACACACACATGGAGGTGACAACAAACTTGGTCGGAGCTCACATTTCATAAATATGACAATAATTTTGTGTACTTATTTTGAGTAAGAACATTTCTACACACATATTAATGAATTGAATGAGGCCCAATAATGTTGGAAGAGATTCAGGTATTACTGTTTTTGATCATTACATTGTCATTGAGTTCAGTACATTCAGTAATCCCAAACTGCTGCACTTAAAGTAGGCAAAGGAATTGTACAACTTACTGCAGAGATTAACCAAAAGTAGGCTCATCAGCTCAAGTATTTTACTAATGCATTCCTAGTTGTTGTACAGTATTACCATATTTTATTCTTCACTTTGAAACCCAGTTTTTATTCATAAAATGCATTATAATTTGTTTGCTCTTATATTAAGTTGAAAGCTAAGGAAAGATTTATCCTTTCAAGAATCACTGAGTATCTTCAGTCTTGTTCATTATCCCCAGTGGCTCCTTTCTGGGCTGCAAACCATAAGCCCAAAGCGCACAGAAGGGAAAAAAAATCCCCAGAACTTCATTCAGATTCTTTCCCATATTTACTGCAAACTAGTCAACTATTCTCTGAAGCTTACACTCCACAGCACTCTTAAATTACTACATATATATTGTAACTTTACCTGATCCAGTTTGCAATGAAGTTCCATGCAGAAGGTTTAGATAATATAGATAATAGATAATTTAGATAATATAGTCACCTTTGGTTTGCATCTTTGTTTATATACTGTAGTACCATCTCACAGGGTACACACATGTCAGTGTGGGTGGTAAGCAGCATGTCCTCTTCTGTTTAAACATTTAATGGCAGTCATCAAACATCAGCTGATTTAAGAAAAAAAAAACCCAACAAACTATTTTAACTTTTGGTGTGATTTTAGATCCAGCCCTCAAAGGTAGATGATTCTGATTCTCACTGACCATAAAATAATTGTGCTATATTTTGTTGCTGTTGTATAATAATTACACAATATATGTCAGTAAAGATTTTCAACTTCGATATTTCATTCATCAAAATCTGATGTGTCCCACAATTTTTTGAGCACTATATTTTAAAACAAGAAGCTTTTGCATAAACAATTCAATGTTTTTATAACTTAATGATGATTGAAACACTCAACAATTTTACCTAGCCCAGTGAGTATGATCAGACACATGACGTCAAGCAATCATATTTAAAAAATAATTTATACTGAAGCACTTCTAGCCAACACTGAACAGAAATCAGAAAGGAAATATTACAGCAGCCATACTCTGTATTCAAATAGTTGAAAGACAGAAACAAATAAAAACAAAACATGTGTCACAGAATAACTGAAGAACCAAAATGGGGGTTTCAAAGCTTTTGCGCAAATCAAGTTAAAGCACAGGCACAGAAACATGAAAAACATGGCAGGATGTTGGCCCACTTTTCATCCTTGTAGAGCGGAGGCAGTTTTGTCTGGTAGTTCCACAGATTAAGAACATCGAGTAGACAAAGTCGGGCCGTGATGGAGTCGTCTATCCTTTCGATCTTCCACTTTAATGCAAGATGTAGTCAATGGTGAAGCGAAACAGTACTTGAAATATTTATTGTAGTGACCTTTAGTAGCACCAGTAACAAACTGTTGGTGCAAAACAATGTTGTTGGTGGTGCTGAGCAGTGAAATTACAGACAGAAAACAGTCTTTGTCTGCTTGAATGGGGAAATCAGATGTATCTTTAGATGCTTTAACTCGGCGCTGTGGGAGACTGTGATGCTTTATAAAATCTATAATCAAGCAACTTTATCTGGGTACAAAAAGTCACTGTTATACCATGGTGTTGCTCTCGCCCACTTTGTCCACATACTGCAAGAAAAGAAAGAAACCATGTTAAGTGACATCTTGTTGACATTCAGCACTCGTGAAAAACATGTGACACAGACAAATGTAGGAGCTTTCAATAGCACAATGCACTGTTTGCGTGATTACCCCAATGGCTGGACTGCAGTGTTTTCTATAATCCTGCAACATTTTGAAATTAAAACATGCATGATCTAAAGGGACACACCACAGGTGACAAGGACAAGCAGTCCTGAAATCTCCAGTCCTTTTTACAACTCTGTTTCCAAAGGGGTCCTGCATACTGCTTTCTGTTAAACAAAAAACAAACCCTAACAAAAAAACCCACACAATTCAAATCTCTACTTTTTTCATTTTTTAACAGCTGACATTGTGTGATTTAGCTGATGGTAATAAAATGACAATGATTAGTCAGTGTCTAAAATAATTTATAGCTCACTATTGGTAGTAATGACTGCAAACACCAACTGCAATTTTAGAGGTACAAAGAGAACAGAGAAGTTGACATATCCATCCATCCATCCATCCATCCATCCATCCAAGTGTTCCCAAGCTAGCAGAGAGATGTCATCTCTACTCTGAACTCCCCCCAAAGCCAAGTTTTTGCCAGAGCTGTGCTCTGCTTGGCCTGCTACCTTATGGCTGTAGTTCTATAAAACCCCTCGGTAATGATCCAGAGGCAAATAGGGAAGGACCCAGAGGACGCAGGCCATCCACAGCCCACTAGGAGCTCAGAAGACCTGAGGCCACACATCCTGATGGCAACCGCATGCACACCCCAGAGGAGGAAGGAGGGAGACCCCAGACGGAGCCTCCACAGCCAAAGGACAAGAGTCCAGAGAGCCAGAGGCAATGAACAGCCCAACCACGCCCCACCCCCCGCAGACTGGCAC
Organism: Cichlasoma orientale; assembly: GCA_034780415.1. NCBI lineage: Eukaryota > Metazoa > Chordata > Actinopteri > Cichliformes > Cichlidae > Cichlasoma > Cichlasoma orientale. The sequence continues at coordinate 125,122 of JAVDPK010000958.1, read as the reverse complement.
CCCCAGCACACCCCTTTACATCTTATTGCCATTGCTCACATGAATGTTGAAGTGCCCCAGTAGGACAATGGAGTCCTTAGACGGGGCACTTGATTTGCAAACAACCGGGTTAAATCAGGCACCAAACCTGTATCAACAAGTATACCAAACTCTGATGGTGTCTCTCACAGGCGCAATTACAGAGTGGAACAGGAAACAGTTTTCAGAACCCAAGCTATGTGTTGACATGAGCCTGACTATATCTAGCCTGTATCTCTTAACCTCAAGCACTTAGTCAACCTCCTTCCCCACAAGACAGTTAATATTACATGTCCCTACAGCCAGTCTTGGCAACCGGGGATCAGACCGCAAGGACCTCCGCCCTTGACTGTTGTCCAATCCACATGGTACTGAACCCCTAAAGCACCTGCTGTGGGTGGCGTTCCACACTGTACTATCCTTTGCAACCCGAGTGGCCAGACCTGCAGGCCAATGGAAAGAAGACTGGTTTCTGTCACTTAAAGAATTGGCTTCACTTTTCAGACCTGAAGGCTATGTCCACTTCTTTTATACATGCTACTGTTAAGAAAGGAGAAACTCTATGCAAATATACCATATCTATATGATTTTGTTGGGTTAGCTAACATGCTAGTGGGATATTGTGACAGGTTATCTTATATATAGGATATTACTGTTTAACTTTTTAAAATGTTTTAAGTGCCTTCTTATAGAGGCAGTGAATGGGATTTTATATATACCTTTATTTTTTTTTTTTGCAGTTTATAAAATTTACATTTTGCTAAATTTTGCTTGGTGGTGCCGTGATTAGCACCATTTCCTCGCCAAAAAAGGTCCTGGATTCAAATCCACTGGGACCTTTCTATGTGGAGTTTCAGGGGATTCTCTCTGGGTAATCTAGCTTCCTACCACAATCCAAAGACAAGCATGTTAGCTTAATTGGTGAGTCTAAATTGGCCATATGTGTGATTATAAGTGAGAATGTTTGCCCATCTCTCTGTGCTAACCCTGCATCCCAACTCTTGCCCCATGACAGTTGAGAGAGGCTCCAGCCTCACAACAACCCTGTATTAGACAAGCAAAAAAGACGGATGGATGAATGAATGGATGAAGAACCTGTATCAAGATTAATCAGTCACCAAATTTACCTGTGGTGTGTGCTCTAAAGAAAAACAAAAGAAAACCCAAAAGGAATTCCCAACTCCAGCTCAGGAATGATGAGACTGGCAATCTGGCAATATTGTAAAGCGTGTTAGATAAGTTAACATGCAAGGGAAAATCGGCAGTGACTGACCACGACTGCTGATTGTCCTCGGAGCCTTACGAAGGCTTAATAAAGAAAAAAAAAAAAAGAAAAAAAAAAGAGACGCTCACCTCAAACCAAGTTTTCCACACAACAGTATAGCAGGAGTATTTTTATTAGCCATAGAGCTATGTGTGATAATTCCTACTGGACATCTCATACTGTATGTTTTAATGACAGTATTTAACCCCTTGATATCCTTGGCATTTAATTCTTCAAACTGATTCCATCCTAGCTGTGTATACTGTCAAATTCACCATGTCTGTTAAATTCACCTCCAATTAAATAATCCTGACAGCTTGGCATTTATTTGGGACAGTCTAGTTAACCTGTTGTGTTTGAGGTGTTGAACAAGGAAAAGACCCATGCTGTGTTCAAACATAGAAAAGCTGCATGGCAGTTGTAGTGTTGTGTGGTACTCACTGCACTGATAAAGGGCAGGTTTAGGATGGAGCCAAGGACTGGTATTCTTCTGATAAAGCCTACAACAACTGGAAAGAAGCCTCTGCATATAGTGAGAAGAGTAAGACAGAGGGGAGAAGACAAAGACAATTAATGAAAACAAACAGCATCTAAGCATGTACAGTGTTTTCTGTTTCTTTGAGCTGATTGGTTAAAAAATGTGATGTGAAAAATCAACTACCCACAAACTGTCTTTTACACACAATTTTTAAAACACAGATGATTAGAATCAGTCAATATGCTGACTGCAGAGTTATTAACACTATCTTGCTAGCTTTAAAAGCACCTCAGACTGGTTTTCCTCACCAGTACTATCTACATTTTCTGGTTCAACAAATCGGATAGGTTGGATTGCAAATGACAGATCACCCACCAAGTATATTTTTTAAAACACCTTGCTGACAGGGGCAGACAGGACAAAAGACACAAGATTAATAATAACTAATGATTAAATGCAGAGTGGGGTATAAACAAAGTAAAAAAGGAGTGAATGAAAAGAAATAGTGCGTCATTGGAGGGTTCAGGGTCACCTGATCCAGCTGAGTATCATCTGCATTACAAATGAAAAGGTACGCAATGCTTTCTAATAATTCTTCCTAAGGGACTGGTCCTAGCACAGAACCCTGTGGAACGCCATAAAGTTCACAGCACCTGGTATTCCCTGGTGGACTTACCAGGCTTGACACTGCTTAGCTTCCGAGATCAGACAAGAAACTTTATTCATAACTTTACTGTATACACTTTAAGTACTTTAGCTACTTCACATCTTTGTTCGATTTAGAATCACCAGTTAACTTAACATGCATTTCTTTGGACTGTGAGAATAAGCCGGAGTACCACGAGGAAACCAATGCACGCACAAGGAGAACATGCAAACAGAGACGAAGGCCCCAGGTGGGGTTTGAACCTGGAACCTTCTTACTATGAGGCGACAGTGCTGCCTAGACAGACTGGTTCCTCCAGTTGTCTTTTCAAAAGTGCTTTTTCGCGCTTAACCTGGTACGGCAGGCTGGGGAAAGATGAAGGAATACTTTGAGGACCTCCTTAATCCCACTGACTTCTGTAGAGGAAGCAGACTCTGTGGATGAGGGGGACAACTCGCCCATCACACACCTCTGCAACATTGTGAGATCTGTGGTGGTGCCACTAGACTGGCAGACCGGGGTGGTGGTTCCTACCTTCAAGAAGGTGAAGAGAGAGCTGAACATAAAAGCAAAGCTGTCGATTTACTGGTTGATCTACATCCCTACCCTCACCTATGGTCGCAACCATTGGGTAGTGACTGAAAGAACGAGATCGTGGACACAAGCGGTCGCGATGACCTTCGCGCGAAGGGCTCTCCCTTAGAGTCAGGGTGAAGAGTGCGGTCATTTGACAGGGGCTCAGAGTAAGCCGCTGCTCCTCCACATTGAAAGGAGCCAGTTAAAGTGGTTCAGGCATCTGACTAGGATGCCTTCTTGCTGCCTCTTGGGTGAGGTGTTCTGAGCATGTCCTACAGGGAGGAGACCTGGGGTAGATTCAGGACATGCTGGAGAGATATCTCCTGGCTGGCCTTCGAAGGCCTAGGAGACCTCGAATAAGCTAGGGATGTGGCTGGGGAGAGGGAGGTCTGGGTTTCTCTGCTTGAGTTTCTGCTCCTGCACCCCCAGGGCATTATATTTAATATAGGACTTTGGAAGATTCAGCCCCTAAAACAGGATTAAGTTTCAATCAACTCTCAAGTTGTGCCCCTCCCAAAATACATATGACCATCATGTCTTTCATGTAAACAACAAGTATATTGTATCTCAGATTTCACTGTTTCATGGGATCTTTGGATACAAGTGAACTGGCAGTCTGCTGCCTTTTTTATTCATCTTACCTGAACAACAAGAAAAAACCATAGATCTCCAGCACAACCCCAATGATGGGCCAGCCAATCAACACTACAAACACTCCTCCCAGGAAGAAACTGGTGGCCTTCATCTTGTGCTTCTGAAAAAAGAAGCGGAAGGTCCTCTCAAGCCCAATGACGAAGGCGAGTCCAGCAACAAAGAGGATCTACAGTGAAAGAGTGAGTTGAAAATATTTAAAAAATGGTACGAAACTGGAAGGACACAAGATAAAGTATCTAATTCTGTAATCAGCATAATATGAATACCATCCAATCAGACTGAAGCAATGATCCTGCACTAGTATGAATAAAAGGAAACAACTCAGTTTAATTTTATTGGTTTGAATGAAAACTGTGCAGCAAGTAGAGTTGCTACAAACCAAATGCAGTCAACTAGTCATTAACCAGCCTGTATATTTATATATAGATATATTTTCTCTAGAGTTCCAGGGCTGAGAAAGAAAGCCAGAAGGAACATTTTTAACACTGCAACATTACAGACAAATAAAAAACGTGATCCGTTTTACAAGCATGCACACTGGTAACAACACTGGCAAGAGATAAACTTCAAGATCCTGAATGTGTCACAACAACCACAAAGAAGGCTGTCTAGCTGTCAATGCCAAGACACACCGAAGCTGTTCTAGCAACATGTTGTGGCCCACAGCCTCTCTAGTCTATACAGATACAGCCACTTAAAATTGTCCTCTGAAGAAAAAAAAAAATTCAGCCTGGTGCGTGTGTGTGTGTTGGGGTAGGGGCTAATTAGCATTAGCTTGCTAATGCTAAATGCCATGCCAGTGAACAGTTGGATAATATTATGTAAGTAATATTCTGGTCCATGGGTCATTGAAGGCACCGGAATCTGATTGGACCAAGTGACTTAAATAAAATGATTTTATTTTAATATTTCAAGATCACAATAATGTTCCAATTTAGAACTACAACAACATCAAAAAAAGACTAACAAAAATAAAATGCACTTCAATTGGATACTTATAATTTACTTTCCCGAGCTGCACAGAGCTGCAGCATAAGGATGAAAGAGCCACATGCGGCTCCGGAGCCACAGGTTGCCGACCCCTGCTCTAGTCTGTGTTATGATGCTTTGAAAATAAGATGCACGTTTACCTGCTTGTTAATAAACATTCCTTAAGCAACATGTCAGTGTGTTATCCTTGTGAACAAAACTGGCCGTGCCCGCTGGTAGATTGCAAATTGCAGTGAAATAATACTATAGTGCAGCGAACTAGCCAGAGGGAAAAAAAAAATCTGTCTGTTATAGGCGACGGGGTGGCGTGTGCGGAGTGTGGGGTGCATGCCTGCTTGCTAATTGCGGTGATAGCACAGTTCCATTAGCGAACCGGTGAAATTCTCAGCCCAGTGCGACCTCAGCATGGCGCAGCGTCAGGCTAGAATCATGGAACAGGCAAAACAGAACACAAAAAGTGATGCTTGCACTCCATGGTTTTTGCTGACTAATGAACAGGAAAGCATAAAACAATTATTTATTGGCACTGCAAATCTTAAGGTAAAAAGGTAAAACCATTATAGGGGTGATAGATATTGTTCAGTATGAATAATATAATCTTGCACAGAGATGTGGGTATTGCACAGTTAAGGGGGGGGGTGAGTTCAGGGTGGTTATTGCTTTGGCAAAAAAAATGTTCTTGAGTCTGTTGGTTCTGGCTTTGATTATGTTTTTGGTTCTGCTGAAGCCTCCCTGTCTACCTCAGTGCAGCTGCCATACCATATTGTGATACAGTACATCAGCAGGCTCTCAATGGACGAGCGATAGAAGGTCAGCAGCCCGTTTGAGTCCAAATTGTTCTTCCTGAGGACCCTCAGGAAGTGTAGTCGATGTTGCTAGGCTGTTTCAGGCTGTGAACTTCAGGACCTCCTCTCTTTAGGCTGCCTCATCTCCTCTTGAGATGACTCCGACCACTGTGGTGTCGTCAGCAAATTTGATGATGAGGTTGTTATTGTATGGTATTGTATGGTAAAGATGGCAGTAAGTGGTCAAAGGCTTTTTCCTTTTTGAGTTGTTGTAGGCTACAGATGACTTCTTTCTTTTACTTCTAATACACAAATCATTTTTTTAATTTCTAGTTCATCAGGATAGTTTTCTTAGGGATGCATAAGGCGGTAAAAACTATGTGTAACATATTTGCTTCTATATCGAATTCAGTTACATCACTTAAAATGTACAGTTTAAATGAGGTTGGGATACTGCAATTAAACCATGTGGATAAGTCTTGACATGTCAAGCTTGGATTCGGGAGACAGACACCCTCTCTATTTTTAAGATTAGGCTTAAAACTTTACTTTTTGATAGAGCTTATACTTAGGGCTGGATCAGCTGACCCTGAACCATACCTTAGTTATGCTGCTATAGATATAGGCTGCTGGGGGGTTCCCATAATGCACTGTTTCTTTTTATTCAGTTTTTTACTCCATTTAAACTTCACTCTGTGTTTAATCATTCTATGTCTCTCTTCCACAGTGTGTCTTTTGTCCTCTCTCTCTCCCCTCAGCCCCAACCGGTCACAGCAGATGGCTGCCCCTCCCTGAGCCTGGTTCTGCTGGAGGTTTCTTCCTGTTAAAAGGGAGTTTTTCCTTCCCACTGTCGCCAAGTGCTTGCTCATAGGGGGTCGTTTTGACTGTTGGGTTTTCTCTGCAGTATTGTAGGAACTTTACCTTACAATACAAAGCACCTTGAGGCGACTGTTGTGATTTGGCGCTATATAAATAAAACTGAATTGAATATCCTCTGCCAGAACTCCTGAACAGGCGTACAAGACCACATAGCATGCATATAGTTCTCTGCATGGTTGCCTGTACAGTGGGTGCATGTGTTTGAGTATGTGAAACTCATTTGGAACATCCTTTCATGTATAATGTGTTCTATGGAGAGTTTTGTATTGCATAAGTTGTAAGTTTGGACTTGTCATTTTGAAGGTGTTTAAACATATCTGTGTCTACAAGTTTCTGGGTTGGGCTTATGCACATGAGACTGAAACAGCGATGCATCCCATTTTAAATTAACATTAACATTAAATTAACATTTAACTTCAACCATCGAGCATTAACAACGATTAGGCTCAGGGGACAATGAAGTGGTATGAGGGGGACCCCAAATCAAATTTTGCTTAGGGCCCCTTCAAGGCTTGGGCCGGTTCTGCATAAAAATGTTGAAATGTTTGAGTCTAGTGACTTAAACCAAGCTACAGAGAGTTTGTTATGGATCAATGCAAGCAGATAATTGATTTTAGGCAGAATCATCCTTTTGACTGTGGCAACCCTCCACAGAGTATTCCAATGTGTAAGATCATCCTCTATTGTTTTTAGTAGAGGAATATGATTCAACCATATCAAATCTGACAGCCTGGGAGAAATATTTACACCTAAATATCTAATGCTGCCTGACTGTAGTGTGGTGGTGGAGGTGTTCTCAAAATTACAATTTAGAAGCAAAACTGTTGATTTAGTCCAGCTTATGGAGTAATCTGATATAGATGAAAACTTATCTATAAGTGTGATTGTCTTCAGAAGGGAAATATATGAGTTTCCAAGGAACATCATCAGCATATAAGCTTATCTTATGGTCTTTATTTTTAGTTTGGATTCTATTAATGTCTACATTTTGTTGGATTGCTGCTGCTAGTAGCTCAATTAGGGCTGAGCAATATGGACCAAAAGTAATGTCTCGATATTTTTTTAGTTGAATGGCGATATACGATATATGTCTCGATATTTTTTCTTCCCAGCAGGTACAAACAAAAGGCACTTCTGAGTCAAAACTACATATCCCAAATGTCACACAGACATTTTTATTACCATTCAGCTGTAGATATACATGAGAAATTGCTCAAAAATCAACTATTGGCATATTTAAATAATAATGCTCCTCAAATAAATTAACACTTATTTCCTCCATAACAAAAGACTCACAGCTGCACTATTAAAATGTAAACAGAAAAGATATATCGAATATGAAAACATATCAATATTTAAAAAAAAAGAAAAAGAAAAAAAAAATCAATATATCGCCCAGCCCTAGGCTCAATGAAAATGAGAAAAAGTGAAGGGGAAAACGGGCAGCCCTGCTTGGTGCCCCTCTGCAGACTGAAGCTTTGGGAAGTAAGATAATTTGTCCTAACATGCACATTTGGAGAGTTTATAAAGGATGAGCCAAATCCAAATTTGTGTAAAACTGCTAGTAGAAATTTCTAGTTTACAAAGTCAAATGCCTTCTCTGCACCTAAAGAGACAACTGTGGTTTCTAATTTGTTAATGGAACAGTAGTCTATTACATTTATTAATCTGCGTGTATTATTGGCTGACTGTCTACCCTTGATAAAACCTGATAAAAACGGCTCCATCTTTCAGTAAGTTCACAGTGATCGATGGTAAAGTTGTTCTGATTCCACAAAACACATATTTCCGGTTTGAGAAAAATAAAATGACAGGCCGTTTATCTGTTTCATATTCTTTGCAAATTTTTGTTTTGATTTCAAGTGGAAAAAAGAAATATAATTTGTTTTACATTGTATGGATTTGGAGTAGAGATGTGTGCGACTAGTCAACTAATCGTCGCTATTGTCACTAGTCTGTACTAGACATACTAGTCGGTTAGACAGAAAGATAGATAGATACTTTATTGATCCCGAAGGAAATTAGGGCAATTAGGTTAGCCTAATTATTAAGGTTTTAATTGATACCAAGTGCTGGTAAATGTTTGTCCTAAATATTATGCAGCTAAGACAGAGCTGCAGCCCTGATATAGAAAAATGCAATAACTGTTAATCCTGACCTGATACTTTTATATCTTTTGTTATTTTTGACGTTTTACAACGTAACCTGAAGCACCCCACTGGAGAAACACCCTTCCTTCCCTGAATTTCCGACTACTTCCTCTAGGTTTGTACAAAGAAGCAAAACAACTAGAGGGAGAAATGTGTTTGCACCTTAAAATCTGACACAGCATAGAGTAGGACCCAGGAGGGCAAAAGTTCCAGCATTTAATGTTTCTGTCAGCTGGCACCGCATATAAAACACCAGGACATGACTTAAACCCAACGCACCTGCACAAGCATAAATGATGGCAACAACATCGGCCACTTACGTACAATAGGTTATGTTGTAGCGCTACAAAGACCCAGAGCTGAAGCCTGAATCAGGGGTAAGCTGGGAGAGGGAGGTCTGGGCTCCCTTCACAGTTCTATAAAGACATCTGATGGGGCCAAAAAGGACCAGGTTGATTATAATGTAGATACAGTAACACAGTTGGCTGATAGCGGCAATTTTAAGTGGCTGTATCTGTATGGCTGCTTTCTTTGCGAGATTTCTATTGAAAAAGTGATTTGATCTCAATGGGACTTCCTGGTTAAATAAAGGTAATAATAACAACTAAGCGACTTTATGACAGTTTTTTTTAAACGTGTCAATGAAATAATTCAAAGGTCGCATTGCTAAGAATGTGAAGCCCTTCAAAACTGGAGAACCTGCAAAAATGTTGATCGCATTAGGCATAAATGAACCCAAACATTTCTAACATTCACATAGCTATAGTGACAAATTACATTTTTTTTAGTGCATCTTTGCATACTCGACACCTAACATCATGGAAGATGAACGTTTAGATTAAATGCTTAACTTGTAACATCACTGGGAACATCAATAGGTTACTCACATTTCCAATAGCCAGAAGTGCTTTGTCAAAGAACAGGATCATACCGAAGAAGAGGAAAAACACACCGAAGCCTGTTAATCCCATTCCAATCTCTGCAGGAAATACACAATCCATGGAAATGTTAAATGACCAGCATCCATCTGAAGATGGCAGATACTGAACTCTTAAGATAAAATGAAGAGATAATGCAATGCTCCGCATTTTTCTACGTCGAGAGCAACCCAACTTGTTTTTATCTAGCTAAAGAGCACAGTGGCAGCGAAGCTGTGGTCTACAAATCGCAGTGTAATTCTGCACATAGTCATACTTGTAACGGAATTATTTGAAATTACAGCACACTGAAGTACCCCAATAATACACATGGAAAGAAGGAAGCCAGAAATGTCTGCATTAAAATCAGAACGGGGCTTCCGCGGGGATCACTGAAAACTAAAGTTGTGATAGATTTAAAGAAATGTAGTAAGAAGTTACTCTGAAAATATGGTATTTCTAGGAAGCACAGCGGCTATAATTAAGGGATACGCTGCTTGATACTTGTGCCAGTGTATGCCATGAGAGACAAATGAAAGCTAACTTTCCCAGTACTGACAGTGATAGTTAGCCAAACAGAGCAGGGTTAACTGAGACTACGGATACGCTCAAAAACACTCTTACTCTGAGAGTCCGTTAGTGAAATCATCTTGAATATTAGTTGGAAGGGAAAGAAGCAGAAGAAAAACTCTACTGAAGCTTGTCGGAATAATTTGGATGACAGCTGCCGCTGCAGCAACAGCCACGTCTTCCGGAAACACACTTTCTCTCGTTGACATCTTCCGGAGCAATGTCCGTGTCGCGTTCAACGCGGTAACTACCGTTTAGAGTTATAGTTAATAATATTACCTTCTTTAGTAGGACACATGTACCACGTAGATACTCTACTCTATTATAACACAACCTATTGACTGCATGTGACACGAATATGTATTTAAAAAGTGGAACACAACAAATCATTTGCTGATCTTGAATGTACCACAGTGCTCAGTTGTTTTATTCCCTGCATTTAGTTTGTCAGGCAAACAATGTAGCTCTGTGTAATAGCCTGATTGTTTTAACTGAGACTTTCAAGTTTACCTATTAAACGCCGACTTTATACATTAAATATATGAAATACATTAAAATGAGTTATGTTTGATAAAGGGTGTAAATCCTCCAGCAGAAGACGCATTTGTAGACAGCCTGGCGGGATAGCATTGGGGCGAAAATATCCCAATCTTCCGGGTCGAGTCTGCTTCGGCGTATTCTTTCGTTCCAGTGTGGATCAAGCGGGAAGAGTGAACACAGTTGTTAAATGGTTAGTCGGTTGAAATCTGTGCTTTTTCAGTGTTGTCGCAGAGGCTTATTTCACCCAGAAAGGCATATTGAAGAGTTACACTGGCCCCTTTTAGCTAGAGGAGATGGCATTTGAGTGCAGAAACTAAGACTAAACATCTCCAGCTTTGGTTCACGTTAAGAAGCTAGCAGCTGGCTTCTGCGTGATGAAACAGGTGCACCGTTTTAGGTGCCAGCTGTAAACCAGCGTAAAGTTAATGGAGCAAGAGTTTAACCCCGCTGGATGAGTCCAGGTAACTCTTGTTATAGTTCTGATTCCAGGCTAAACTGACTACTTTCGAAATTAGAATATGAACGTTTCCCTGAATTTTAATAAATTAGCAATAAAAAACAGCTAGAAATACTCTGTAATGTGAATGTAACAAAAATCTTAATTGTGTCGTTTACTCAGAAACGAAGTTATCTGAACACCACTGATAAGATGTGCATCTTCATATTCAGACATTTCACTGTCAAATAATAAAAAATCTAACAGCACTAGTAAAACGTGACCTTTTTTCTGTCATAGATCTAATTATACAAAATAATATGACCATGACCATCTTTTACTGTGCATGTCTTTGACAGGCCCAAAACTGACTTCTTTTGGAGTGTCAGACTGTGAAATATGAACGTTGGTGAGTATTTCAATGAAAATATTTTGCCAACTAACTGTTTCCACAAAAATGAGCAAGCGCCAATTAAAGACCAACTAATGCACAATTATGAGATGTAAGCATGTGATAGGCTCATTTGCTGTATCCTACTTATTTCTGGCATACAAAGAATGAATGGGTTGATCTCAGGAGCTCAGTGAATTCCAGTGTGGTACAGTGATGGGATCATACCTGCACAAAAAGAATCATGAAATTTCCTCACCACTAACTATTTCAGTCAGCTGTCAGTGGTCTTATAAGAAGCCTAGGCCTATAGCAGCATAACTAAGGGGGGTTCAGGGTCACCTGATCCAGCCCTAACTATAAGCTCTATCAAAAAGTAAAGTTTTAAGCCTAATCTTAAAAATAGAGAGGGTGTCTGTCTCCTGAATCAAAGCTGGGAGCTGGTTCCAC
>JAVDPK010000958.1:58448-69464 GCA_034780415.1 Cichlasoma orientale | reverse complement strand
ATAAACACTCCTAAACCTGTGGAAAGCCTTCCCAGAAGAGCTGAAGCTGTTATAGCTGCAAAGGGCCCACATCATATAAAGCCTCTGGATTAAGAATGGATGTTAATCAGGTTCATGTGTGTGAAGGCAGATGAGTGAATACTTTTAGCAGTACAGTATACATGGCATATATCAACATTTTTGTAATCAATTGATAAAAGCACTTTTTTCTGATAGCCTGTGTCAAATAAAATAAATTTAAAAGCCTCAGGGTAAACGGTGTTTGGACAGAATGGGTATGGAGTGTTACCATAATTTAATTACAGGGCAAACAGCATGAAATGTTACTTTGTTCAAATTATTAGAAGGTTAAAACAGACAATGGATTGCAAGGCTACTATCTCCATGTGCTGCAAAAACATCTATTCAGCCTTGAATAGAGCAAACTGAGTAAGAGGTGAGTCACACATTGGAAATTAGGCTGTACAGGATGTGTTTTTGGTAAAAATGAACTAATATTATATTGAACTAATATATTGTACAAAAACATGATACAATGAGTTATTGGTAGTTGAAACAAATTTGTATGTGAGGTTGAGAACATGATGTCCTCTATGTGACAGATATGATTAGTGGAAAAATGTAACTATTAATATACAGCACTTCATAGTCTCTTTTTATATGGTGAATGGAGTGGCATTTATACAATGCTTGTTCAGTCATTCCTCCACCATGTAACCTACCATGTAAAACCAGCATTAATTAGACATTTAAATCTATCACAGGATACTTTGAATTATACGAAAAGCAACAACAACAATAAGCATGTTGGGCTTGTCAGTTTAAATGACCCGTAGAATTTTGGGAAAAAGCTCTAACTTTTAGGTTTAAGCCATACCCAGCAGGCAATGTTGACTCAGTGCCTGTCTAAATCACCCAGGTAAAGCCTTGGCTGTCTGTTTCATTTTATAGGACAGGTACATCAGTTTAAGCAGGTAGAGATCAATCAAACTACTGAGAAATGAGCCAAAGTAGCTGAAACATTGACTGCAGGTTGACAGGGAGAGATACCTGATCATGAGCTGACAGATCAGCTTGGGATTTAATATTCAGTGCTTTCCTATCATCCTCACATTATTTATCCCCAAACTTTCTGCAAAACATGTTCACACAGATCCGCAAATACAGCAGACAAAGCAGATAATAGTGTAATTTAGAATGATTCATCTCTTTCAGACATTCTGTTTCTTCAGTTCAATTGTCTTTTATTCCCAGTGTTCACAGTATCACCATATTATGTGCAAGGGAGAGAAAACTGATTTTTAGATGCCGTCACACAAAAATAAATCTAAAATAATTTTAAATGATTTAGGAGAACCTAACGTGACCCCACACAAATACTGCACTTACTCTTCAACTGCTTCAATTTAATTCAAAAGGCAATAAAAAATGCAGCTCATCATATGGTGCCCTGTTGAAATCTAGTCCTCTGCTCATCGGAAGGTTAGTGGTTTAATACCTGGCTGCTCCAGTCTGCATGCCAAATTATCCTTGGCAAGATACTGAACCCCAATGTGCTCATTGGAGTGTGAACGATAGATAAAATGTTTGTGTGAATGGGTGAATGAGAATGAATGTTGTAGAAAAGTGCTATAGAAAAATCAGTTCATAAAAATATAAAATCCAGGCACTTTAATGCATGAATGGGCTTTGATGTGCAATTTTATAACATGCATTTGTAAACCATTTGGTGGTGTTGAGACACATTTCACGCTTCTGGGAGAGTTCCGGATTTGTGCGTACATGGTGCGTTTAAATGCTGGTGGAAAGCCGGGTCATCTGAGTTCAGTGTTTTTTCCGCTAAACTTATTACAGAAGTGGCAAAGACGATGTTCTGTGGAAAATGGGAGACCTCAGCTCCCCTTAGTTATAATACATACACCTGCATCTACTTTTTAATATTGTTTTGAGATTGTTTATATATATATATATATATGCATTTGTGAGCTGTACAAATGTAATTGCTTGGTTAAAAGAAACGACCATTAAGGTGGTGCAATGCTTGTCTGGCTGGGAAAACAGGCAATCAAACTGGGAGGCATGCAGGAAGAGTAGGAGCCAGTTATGGAGGGGCATCGCGGTGGTCTACCCTCAGAAGTAAGTGAATGTAAATCCCAATGCTGGCTTGAGTAATAAACTATTTGGTGATTAGACTCCAATGAAGCTACATAGCAGAGCGGAGCCTAAGAATGGTAGGAAGTAGGACAGTTGCCCCCAAAGCCTAGATGCTGGTGGTGGCAGAGATGAAGCAGGTGGAGACTTGGATGAGGATCTCCAACTGGCCAGGATGAGGTGGAGGCTGGGAGGAGGTGGATTGTATGAATGAGAGTGAAATGCAGAATGATAGCAGAGCACACGGAACAGAAGCCGATGACTGGGCCAGAGTGATGATGACAGAACTGAGTCGAATGGGAAAGCGGAAGTGATGTAAAGAATAGAACACCCGGGAATCCAGGCAGATGACTAAATACAGAGCTTTGAACTTACACATTGACTTCATTTGTGAATCTTAAAACATGACTACATTAAAAATACATTTTTTCATATAGCAGGAATCACAGATAGAAGAGGAGCCTGGTATCAAAAACAAAATAAGTGAAATGGTTGGGCACTAAAAACATCCAATCCTGTCCTAAAATCTATTGATATCTCATTGGCTCCATTTACTCTCTGAATATATCTGAAAAGCAAGACTTTTAATAGTTATTGGAACTCATTTACCGAGTTCACTAACCTTTCTGTGTGATGTAAACAAGGAAATAATCATACAAACAGGAAAAATACTTTCACTCAGTGAATGGTCTCCCCCTACTATTACTGTCTGTACACACACTATTGCTAAAAGTATTCACTCGTCTGCCTTCACACACACATATGAAAATGAGTAACATCCCATCTTATCCAGAGGCTTTAATATGATGTGACCCCACCCTTTGCAGCTGAATCAAACTTACACTACCTTTTCATTGCTGAAGTGTGATAAACCCATAATAACTGATTCTGTGTATGATCTTGGGAATATTGAGTCTTATTCCTTGATCTTTTCACATGCCACTCAATACTCAACTCAACTTTATTTATAAAGCACTTTAAAATCAATGCAATTGGCCAAAGTGCTGTACACAAGTCAGAGCAAACAGGTTTAAAACACATAAAAACAAAACAAAAAGCAAAACACAACACTAAATAAACAAAACAAACAAACAAAACAAAAACATAGAAGACAGTGGTTAAAGCAATAAAACAATAAGAGCCCCCCCCAAAAAAAATAAAATAAAATAAAAACCACAGTTAAAACAATAAACAATAAGAGCCAACATCTCAGACTGAATTAAAAGCCAAAGAGAAGAAATGTGTTTTAAGAGTGGATTTGAAAGCAGAGAGTGAGTCAGCCTGCCTGATGTGCAAAGGGAGATGATTCCACAGTTTTGGAGCAGTGACGGAAAAAGCGCAGTCACCTCTCAGCTTCCTCTTTGTCTTTGGGATAGCCAACAATGACAGATCAGCTGACCTGAGTGAACACGAGGGGGCGTACAGGTGGTGCAGGTCGGACAGATATGGTGGGGCGAGGCCACGAACATATTTAAAAACAAATAAAGGAATTTTAAAATCAATGCTAAAACGAACTGGGAGCCAGTGAAGTGATGCTAAAATTGGTGTAACGTGCTCACGTTTTTTGACACCAACTAAAAGTCGAGCAGCAGCATTTTGTATTATCTGTAGTCGGGTAAGCAGTGTCTATGTTGGGCTGAACCAAAGTGCACTGCAGTAGTTTAAATGAGCTGTGATAAAAGCATTAATTAAAATCTCAAAGTGACACCTAAAAAGAAATGGCTTCACCTTGGCCAGTTGAATTGATAAAAGCTGGACTTGACTACTGGCTTCATCTGTGCATCAGGTTTAAGATCACTGTCCAGTTTTACAAGCAGGTTTGGGTCTGTCTGTCTGTCTGTGTTAAATGTTGACTCAAAGGACCCAGGTCGACACTAATTTTGGAGGTCTCAGCACCCTTAATGCCCAGTTTTCCAGGTAAGACAGGAGGATCTGATGGTCCACTGTGTCGAAGGGCGCTGTTAGGTCCAACAGGTCCAAAGCAACACAGTGACCAGAGTCAGTGTCTTAAATAATGTCTTTAAAATCCTGCAAAAGTGCAGACTCAGTACTGTGACGGGATTTAAAACCAGACTGGAAATCTGACATATCATAATTCCCTAATTCATTGTATAGAGTGCATCCAATGCCTTTTCTTTTTTCTTTTTTTTTTTGCACCTATCAGTGACTGACCATAAAATACAAATCTATTTTACAAGAGGTAGTAAGAAGTAAAATGTATGCAGTTATATTTTTTAAAAAGCTTGGCAAATATCTGTTGTTCATTAAAAGCATTCTTAGTATTTAATGCAGTTGAATTGAAGTTTTCTCTCAATGATCCTGAAACTATGACTTCCATGCACCAAAATTAGTATTTGCATTTTTTAAATTATTCACTTACACTTTAGCTTTCATGCACCTGTTTGAAGATATTGCATTTTGGATGCGTTCAGACTTTTATGCATTCCTTTTCCTTTGGGAGAAGGACACTGGTTCAAAATACTCATTGACAAAGCAAATCAATATCTAATTACAAGACTCACATTATGGTGCTTCAGCAGGGGAATGGAGAGAGGCCTTCCCTTCCTCTCAAACCAAGGGCTCAATAACACCTTGTAGATTATTTCTTCACCCATCATTTCCATGCCGCCCCAATAATGGCCCCTCACTTTGAGAATCTATTACCATTTTTTGTCTTAAAGTCAGCACTTTTCGGGGGATGGAGATTTGTCTTGCTGTGGTCCATCACTCAGCCTAAGCTGTATTCTATTTACATCACAAAAAGGTACTGAAGTTATGTTTGTCTTGCAGCAATTTAAATACCATTTTCTGGCTCCAGTTTTTTAACAGAAGCAGGATTTTGTAAGGATAAAGTCAATCACAATGACCTCTGCACATATCTGTATGTTCATTTAACAATGCAGTTTAGAATTAAAAAAAGAACTTAAATTAGCAGAAGTGGAGGATCATCACAGCAATTAGCATAATTCAAGGAATCTGGTAACGATATGATATGAAAAGACCCTTGAGGTTGAGGTCTGGAGTTCACCTGTTGATGGGCCTAACCAGATGCAATTTGTATGTGCCTGTTAGGTGATAGCTGTCAGTCAGTGGGGGATGATTATCATATAAACACTGCATGATGCAGTAAATGTAGTCATTAAATTTCAGAGTAATGTGTAATTTTGATATTTTTCCAGTGTACAATTTGATCAGGATTGTGGTAGTAGAGGTAAGGGAAGGAAAGCAAAAAAAAAAAAAAAAAAGATACAATTGCCAGTCCATATGTTCAACAAAGAAATTAACTTCCAGTGCACATGCAAATAACAGTAATCATAGTGTGGACCTTTTTTTCTGAATAAAAATGCTGGGACTGACAGCCTGGCTGAACACCCTCAAATAGCCCTGCATGTGAAAAATAAATCACAAACTGCTAAAATCACAGGAAAGAGGTCCTGGTCCCCTCTGCTGTTATACATTATAGTAGAAATCCCCCCACATACGTCACAACTGAGGTTTTTCAGAAGGACAATCAAACCTCACATTTTATCGCTGCCAAAAACATTATACTTGATGACTTCATTAAGTGTACTTCTGTCACTAAACGATGTGGGGGTAATGAAATAATTTGTACAATATTATTAAAGCTCTAAGATGCAGGTTCTCCAAGAAAGTTTAAAGTAATCTAAAATGTTCTGAAGAGTTTTACACCACTCATTCGCTTCTGCCGGTGAAGTCTATAAAGTCCCCTGTGTTAGAAAACTCTCAACATTAACCTCACCTTGCCCAAGCTTTCCTGGGTCCCTGATTATATTGTTCATACTACAGCACAGAACTGGACAAAAAATGTTACCTTGCAGTATCAGGCATGGTTGGGAAATTATTTCTCCCAAGAGGCAACTGGGACTCTTGTGGAGGGCCCCACCAATAAGCTGAACTCAATTCTGCTCAATACTAAATTTTTCTTTATGAACTGCTGCTGGTAAGAGCAGTTCTCTGCCTCACCATGGCAGAACAGCTTGCGTGCAGTGATATTGCGACGCATGCTCCCCAGAGCTATGCT
This sequence comes from Cichlasoma orientale, assembly GCA_034780415.1. Classification (NCBI taxonomy): domain Eukaryota; kingdom Metazoa; phylum Chordata; class Actinopteri; order Cichliformes; family Cichlidae; genus Cichlasoma; species Cichlasoma orientale. Next base: position 63,271 of record JAVDPK010000958.1, on the reverse strand, counting down.
GACGGGAGCCCTGTGATCCCGGTAGGTCCAACTATGCCAAACAGGTCTCAGTGGCATAGAGCCTGGATGAACTAGTGTGATCTGGTCTTTCAGGTTGGGCATTGTGATGATGATTATTACTATTTTTGCTGCAACAGTAACCTAAGTGGCATCCTGTGGCTGCTATCAGTCCTTTGAGAGAGTATGCCATCTTGGCCAATCTGTTGCCAGGTCCCTGAGCCCTTTGAGGTGAAAGAGTCTGAAGGGGCCCATTCCAGCTTCTGTTATGTCAGCGCAAGTAAGCTCCAAGAGATCAGTGCTGTGCCGGCCATGCCGGCTGCGCCTGCTTTAGTACTTATTGCAGCCATCAACCGCAATCTCCAAAGCTCTCTGTAGTGGGGCTTCAGGGTCCATACATCGACCCAGTATGGACCATCTTTGCCTCTTGACCTTGATGGACAGTGATTCACTATTGCACATCTGGCACAGGGCCTTGCTTGAAATTAGGCTTTTTGGCCACTAGTGTCCAGCGATGGTCTTAAGGTGTTTCCAATGGTATTCATCCAGCTTATCAAGACCTGCTTTTGGGCAGACCAGCTGTTGCAGTTGCACAGCATAATAGATGCACAGTATGCATGTTGATGTGATGTTGCCAAGTGTACATCAGGATTGGATATCGGTAGTGCTGCACAACATGGAGCCTAAGATCTTGTTCTTTCGCCATGACTCGTTTCCTTTACATGGGTTACCATCTGCATCTGTTTCTGACTTGCTTTCATTCATGAAGAGGTTGAAATCTTTGAGGTTCTCTGTTATTGGCTGAAGCTCTTTCAGGGGGAGTATTTCTTCATCCAGGAAGTCTACATCATCTGCATATTCACTTTCTAGTAGCATTCCTATAGCTGAAACAGGTGGGTTGGTCTGGTAGAATGGCTGCGTGCTGACTTCAAGGTAGCAGGTGAATAGAACTGGTGATAGGATGTCACCTTGGGGAGACCCAATAGATGTAACAAATTCCACTGACATTTCAGAGTTTACCCATACCCTGAGTCTTGAAAGAAGGGTAGAGACCAATTGCCATTTATATTCATTACAACCAGCCAGTTTCATCACTACTGCAACAAGTGAGCCCACACAATATCTGCACAGTTTCTTCCTCTTTTGAACCTCCTGTGGTAGGGTCTATTGACCCTTCTTTACATCTAATGTGGCGCAGGGTGACGAGGGGCAGGATTTTTCTGATGCTGTTGAGCAGGACTATAGGTCTTACATTTGCTGGTGAAACAGGAGGCTTGTTTGGTTTTGGCAGGGTGATCAGTATACATTCTCTCAGGGTTTCGATTGGCTTGTGTAGTTTAAATGTTCTGTTGATGATGCGAGTGATGGGTCCTCCCAGTACGTCTTTTGCATGCTTGAAATATTAACTATTGGAGTTATCAGTGCCTGCTGCATGACCATTCTGTAGTGCTGAGATGGCGAGGGAGGGAATGATGCTGTCTACGCAGAAGGAGATGTATGAGGATATGGTGTCGACTTGTTCATTGATACTGGGGGAAGGAAGGTTGTTCCAGTCTGTGGATTCAAAGCATCCCTGGAGAGCCAAGATACTGTCATTGGTCCACTGCTGGATGGTGTTGTGGTCAGCAGAATCCAAGGGGGGCAACCGACCTATATGCATCTGGGACTGACCCAAAGCATTTATCCAGCATCTTCCCCATGCGTGTAGTGCACGTGATGTAGTGCTGAAAACCTTTAAGGACTTTCCCAGGGGAGCAATGGGTAAAGTCACCCAGAATGAATTTTGGTGCATCAGGGGAGATACGTTCCAGGTTATTCAGTGAGTTTGTAATGTGTTCCGTGGCAGTGGCAGCGTTGGCTCTAGGGTGAATGTAAACCAGGATGAAAAATAACTGTGGGAATTCCCTGGGGAGATAGTATGGGCGGAGAGAGACAGCCAAGAGTTTGATGTCTCTGGTGCACAGTTTTTCTCTCACTATAATTGTCGCGCACCAGCGTGTGTTCCCATACAGGCAGACTCCGCCTCCATGTTGTTTTCCTGATAGCTCTCCGTCCCTATCTAGCCTCACGGGGGGGCAAAGCCATCTATGTGCAGTGTTTTGTTACAGTCGCTCTTATTAAGCCAAGTCACCGTGAAAGCGAGAATAGAGGCAGTCCTATATTCATGCAGATGGTGGATGTTAGCTTGTAGCTCATCTATCTTATTACAGAGTGAGCGCACATCGGCTAAAACAACAGGAGGAAGCGACCGTTGTTTACATGTCACGCAATCCGTAGATCATCTGAGAAATATAATCCGTTGACGGAGATGATCTTCCATGAGAGGAAAGTATACAGCAATAGTAATATCCAGAAAAGTCCGCAGATACCATTATCGAACTTAAAAACACACTAAAGCACTAAAAACACTAAAAAGATTGCTCTGCGAGCCGGCTGGTCAGCCACACGAGCAGCAACCCGGAACCAGAAGTTCGCAGACTGAAGAAGTTTAGCAGACCGAAGAAGTTTAGCAGACCGAAACAATGCTGCTACTGATGCGTCCTCTAACTCTGGGCCTACTTTTGCACCAATAAATGTTATTTCAAGAAATAAAATGTTGCACATTAGGTTTTAGTTGTGTGAGAAATATTGCACAGTGGCTTTTGGTTGTGAACGCTAAGCTATGGGATGTAATCGGTCTGACTGTGGCAAGAAAGAAACTTTTATGGAATCTAGTCCTGTATGTGATGATGCTGCTTACACTACTTTTCATCAGGCTGCATGCTCTGTGTTTGGGCCCGAGGAGAAAGTGGGCAGGGCAGGGTGGGTCTCTGATGATGTGCTGTGCCCTCTTTTTGCATCGCTGTGTGTAAACCATTGATGGAAGTTTTTTTCATCTGTTTTTACAACACTCTGGAGAGCCTTCCTCTCTGCCTGAGAGGTGGTTCCATACCACAGTGAAATGCCAGTGGTGAGGAATCTCTCCACCAGGCCCTTGTAGGCTTTTGTGTGAGAGGTTGGTGGCTCAACCCAGCTTTTCTGAGCAATCTGATGAAGTGCAGCCTTGACAAAGTTTGAAGGATTCCTAGGATGGACCACATGGAAGTTATCGTCATCCTACCCCTTTTGGGGTTGTGTAATGGGTTAAAGCCCCACTCACATAAAACAGATATGTGTTGCAGAAACTATCGACAGATTGCGAACCACAAACTCAGTTCTCAAAAGAGCCAGAGCTCAGTTCTGGAGACTTATTCAGTTCAATTCAATTTTATTTATATGGCACCAAATCACAACACTTTATATTGTAATGTAAAGACCATACAATAATTAAGAGAGAAAACCCAACTTATAATACACTGCAGCCAAATCCACCAGGAAACTGCAGGGCCAACAAGTCTTCTTGCCAGAGGACAACTTGGACCCCAGAGCTACTCTCACAAAGGAAACCCATCCTTATCAAAACATGGAACATTTGCAAGACAGGGAGGTGTGTACAGGTGGTAAAGGAAATTAATCTGTCATCTAACAGTACTTACGTGAAGTACAGCAGGCTGAACTACAGCCTGCGTGAAGAAAGATGGAACATATTTGGGGAAGTCAAGTTACAGACAAGAGAAACGTGTTTCATTGATTTTGAGAAGCCATTGAATAGCGTGGACAGGAGTCAATCTGGACAATACTGTGACACTATGAGGTACCAGGAAACATAGTTAACATAATCAGGAGGCTCTACAATGACTTATCTTGCAAAGTCATCCATGACGCAAAGCTATCCAATGAGTTTTTGTAACCACTGGAGTAAGGCAAGGTTGTCTGTTTTTGCCTCTTCTTTTCCTGGCGGTGTTTGATTGGCTCACTAGAGCAGGTTATGGTAGCTCTGGAAAAGGCATCCAGTGGACACTCACAAGGAAGACTTGGACTTTGCACTAATTTCACTCGTTTCATATCAACGTCAAGACATGCAGGAGAAAGTTGATGTATTGATAAAGACTTCACTGTGGGTGGGCCTTAAGATCAGCCAGGAGACAATGAAAGTCCTGCGCATCAACAACAAGCAAAAGGAGCCAGGACAGATTGAGGGATAGGCAGTGGAAGTCGTCAATGAATTCACCTACATTGGAAACAAAATCAGCACATCAGAAGGTATGGAGTAAGACACCAATGCCTGAATTAAGACAGTCCAGCAGGCCTCCACACCCTTGTAACCTGTCTGGAGATCTACAGCCATCTTGGGCTTGAACAAATGCATTCAAATCAGGTTCAGTGACAGAGGAAAAAACAGCAAATGCAAGATCTACATTCCATTCTGCATCTGACAACTCTTGAGTGTCCTTGCCTTCTCACAAAAATCTAGACTTTCTGCTCTCAGGTCTCCTACTTTTTTTTTTTTTTTTTTAGCCCAGGCTGTGCTACCTTTCATCTACTGTATATTCAACTTTATTTGCATAGCGCCAAATCACAACAAACAGTCGCCCTAAGACACTTTGTATTGTAAGGTAAAGACCCTACAATACAATGGAATTTCATCCGATTTGTAAAAAAATCCCTCTTACGTGTAAGTCAGCTAAAATACGATTCTTCAATATATCTGACAGTTTGGGGTCTAATATCAAATTTCGCTGCAATTGCTTCTGCATCATCTCTGGATTTGCTTCCTCAAATTTTATAATCTCATATTTTTGCTCATAAGTGCGAGTTTGTAGCTTATGCTTGCCTTCTGCGCTTGCCATGATTTTCTCCAGTGAAATGAAATGATATAGACCAGGGGTATCAAACATAAGGCCCGGGGGCCAGACTCGGCCCAGCAAAGACTCTAATCCGGCCCAATGGACAGCTTTGAAAAAAGT
>JAVDPK010000958.1:34761-50824 GCA_034780415.1 Cichlasoma orientale | reverse complement strand
ACCTGTTCTCAATAAAACCGACAGCGGTGAGGGCGGGCCTTCAGAGTTGAGACGTAGCACTTCCGTGAGCAGACGTGAAGCTGTGTCTTCCCGTCTTAACCTGGAGGTCTCTCTCTCTCTCTCCGCTGGCGGATTTCACCAGAACTCTTGTCAGTGTGTTTGTTCCTGTTTGTTAAATGATCCCGAACCTATCACCTCACAAAATTTCATTCTACTAAACAAGAATGTCCAGTCTCTCCATCATTCTTTTCCATATTTATTGAAGCTCTGGAATCAGCCATCCATCAAAACAAAAGTACACAAGGAGTTCAAATACGTACTTTCAACAAGAGCAGTCTGTATGGAGATGGCTTTCTAGCATATTAAATCCATATTGGTCCGTGTGTGAAAGAGGATTCTTCAAAATTTCAATCTAATGTATCATTTAGATCTAAGCAGCCATCCAGGCTGCTTGATTAAGCTGGACGGGTCAAGAGTCTGTCACAGGAGTACCACAGAGACACAACCATTTACAGTCATACCTACATGCTGCTGTACTGTTTTAGGGCCTGCTAGTTAATATCACACTATGTAAGAATATTAAAGGACATTAAAGTAACACTACCAACCTTTCCTGTGTTGATTTGACATGATTTGGCTTCACTGAGTGTTGCACAGTATTAGTTTTTGTTTTGTTTTTCTCCAAAGTGCTGCCCCTGATTGATGACTGACCTTGTTTTCACAGAGTCTCCTTGGTTTTTCCCAGCAAGCTTAAATTGCTCTTTTGGTCAATACGTCAGCTTCCTAAGTGGGCAAAAGAGTTCTATTTTTGTATTTTAATATGCTACCACCTTGTGCACACATGCACACTTCTCCTTCACTGGGGCAGCAGTTTTAGAGAAAGATAAAAAAAAAAAAAGAAGAGAGCTTAGACGTCATCAACAATAACCACTAATCCTGGGGATGTGAATTTGTTAATCTGCAGCAATTAAGTCCAAATCTTTTAAACTTGTCCTGAACGTCATGGTTAATGCTTAAACAGAGTGTTATAATCCTTAGAGGACCACAAATATATGTGCAAAAATTGGGCTTATACAAGAAAAAAAAAGGAAAAAAACTTTCAAAAGATCTGTGGATCTGTGGATTTTGACAGAGCAGGTTTATTTCTAAACTGCTTCTTCTAAAACACATTGTTTCTGAATCATTGGACTGGTTTTCATATAGCGTTTTTCTAATGAGCACTCAAATCTCTTTATATAACATGCTTTCATTCACACACACACACACACACACACACACAAATTCATATATGCACCTTTTGGTTTTTCTACATCTATCTAACATTCACACGCCATTGAATGCATCAGGAGCAACTCAGAGTTCAGTATCTTACCCAAGAACACTTTGGCATGCAGACTGAAACAGCCAGTAATCGAACCACCAACTTTCCAATTAGTAGACTGCTCTACCTCCTGAGCCATAGACATCCCAGTTATTACAATTACTCATAGCCTAGGAATTATCACTTAGATACAGCTCAGTAAATGAGAATTTACTGAGTTGTATCTCTGAAGTTTGGGGTTTGAGTTACATTTTGCATGCAGCAGCAGAGTAAGTGATGCAGTGGAAGGTGCAAGACTACTGCCATGAGTGTGAATTACAGACAGAGGATTTTTTTTTTTTAATTTTAACTCTTTTGTCTGCAATAAGCCTGATGACAGACTCTTTTTAACTGTAGTGTTGATCAGACAACGGGATGTCACCTCTTAACACAGTAAGAGCTATCTCACACAATGCATAAATGAAATCAATGCTGGCATTACTAATAATCACCCTCCTCACAGCAGAGGGTGATTTGAATATCAGTTCCAACAACGGTAAATTCCTCTGTATGTGCTGCGACGTTCTCTCACCTCTTCAGTCTTTTTTGGGTATATAAACAGCCGGTCGGGCTGACAACAGAGCGGTTCTGAGTCTTAAACTGTCAGGTGTCTTAGCTTTATAATCTATGAGAAGGTAGCCATAGGGGGTGGACGTTCCATCATTAAACGCTTCTATAAAGTATTTGATGTTACCTGGAAACATTTGCCTGCCTAAAAGTGAGATTTGATATTTATCTCGGGGGTTATTAAACAGAATCAGGTAGCTGTGTTCAATGAAATAGTTCTGCTGGATTTTCGTTGAATAAAAAGATTTTGAACTAAATAAATACAACTTGGATTTCTATGATGCACATGCCTGGTGAACACATTTTGTACTTCTAAATTATTAGATGCATCATTCATTAGATCGTCTATAATGAGCAGATTGTTCTTGTCTGGAGGAAGAAGCACATAGTCGCTTAAAGATTCAGGAAGTCCATTAACAAAATTGATATCTCTGATCTTAATAAGCTCGTTATATAAAGGTTGCCAGCAGGAATAGATATAAACGACATTGTCAGTATTGTGTGAAATAACTCGATGCATTTTCAATAATAGGTTTGACAAAAAAAAAAAAAAAAAAAAAAAAAGTTTTTCCACAATTACTAGGGCCACTATCACACTAAAAGCCTGCCGTCAAAGCCCTGATCCCCTTTAATATCCATAAGGCAGGGTGGTAACATCACAAAGCACCCTGTGCTTGTTGTACACAACCTGGACTCTTTTGGAAACGGTTTCATTCTTCAGATGAAACCGCTTTTTATCACGTTTGATGGTATCTGACACAGCGGGCACACGTGCATCCGTTTCGTGGCTGGCTGCAAAGGAGTGACCCGTCCCTTTCATCGAATCATGGGTGACAATTTTGGAGTTTGTCGTTCTGAGTAACACCTTTGCACCTAATCTTTGTCTTACTGCTGTTTGTGCGATACGCGTAACATTTTGGACCCCCCTGACACGAACTCTGATGTAATCCTCCACACAGTCCTCCCCCACACCTAATTCGTTAGTCAGATCACCCAGGAAGGGGCCTATAGGAGGAACCGACACACCTGGACGCGATGTGAAATATACAGAGTCAGTGTCGCAGTATAACACCCGCTCTTGCAGTTTGTCCAGCAAGTCGTATAGCATGAGCCTCGCGTGTGCAGTGGTCATGGCGCCCACAAACACATTCACATGCTTTACACAAGCCTCTCCGCTGTCCTTTTGACGCCACTGCACCATAGCAAAGTCATCCGAGGGGACGCAGAACTGTCTCACATCATTATGATCACTAAACATGAGTTGTGTGAATCTAGATGGGTCTGATTAATTCACACTTAGCCAGGTTGGTCCTCAAGCTGAAACGTCCACAGAGGAGGTTCAAAAGCAATTTGTTGCAACTCCTCACTGCTTCGTTTACACAGATCTTGGATAGTCTAATCTCATTCCCTCTGTCTCATAGTACTCGTCAATGTCCCTCTGCTGTTTTAACATTTTCAGGGTAGCCTGTTGCCTCCTGCTTACACTTCAGAAAGGTTTTGACATCCATCCATCCGCTTATCCTTTTCAGGGTCGTGGGGGGGGCTGGAGCCTATCCCAGCTAACATAGGGCGAGAGGCAGGGTACACCCGCACAGGTCGCCAGTCTGTCGCAGGGCTAACACAGAGACGCAGACAAGCATTCGCGCTCACATTCATGCTCTCATTCACACCTATGGGCAATTTAGATTGGCCAATTAACCTAACCCCAGTAATGCACTGTGGGAGGAAACCCACGCAGACACGGGGAGAACATGCAAACTCCACACAGAGAGGCCCGGGCCAAGGTGGAATCGAACCCAGGTCTTCCAGATGGTATTCCAACTGTGAGGCAGCAGTGCTAACCACCGTGCTGCAGCTTTTGACATATTCTTCAAAAAGTGTTGCAGATTTGTGAGGAAAATCCCACACTTCAGAGATAGAGACAATCTCATACCCCTTTTCGAGTTCAAACGACACCCATGTGCCTGACAGTGCTATTTCACCGTCACTGTGCGTGCACTCGCTGTGCTGATTCTGCTCCTCAGCGCACATGCCGCAGAGGGGGAACATTCGTTTGTTGTGACATCTGAATGGCAAGACAGGGTGAAACAATCCTCTGGGAGGCAACACTGTGCATTTCACAAGGCCAAAGTAGTTTCCCACGCGATCAAAATCGCTGTAGATGGTCACAGGGTGGCCTATGGGGTACTCTTTTAGCCTGGACTGTAGGGTACAGACTCGTGAAATCATAATAGTGTACCTTTTCACCATTGTCAACATCAATCACATGGTAGAGTTTCATCGCATTCGTGCAACCACCAAACACTTCTGGGGTCCAGACGTTCTGGCCTTCTGTATGTCTGCATGAAGGCACTGACTGATGGATCTGTGCGCTTTAAAGACTCCCACTCGCATTCCCAAATCACCTCAACATTCATATGGTGGTGTGATCTCAGGGCATTCAGTTTCTGACAAAACGTGTGATACAGCTCACCGTAGGACACCTTAAACACGGGGTTAATCCCACACTCAGCGAGACATTTCACACAGCCGTGGTGAAAACACCCCGCAAATTCATAGCAGGTGGCTGTTGGCACGTGAAACCCATCCACAAAATAAGGACCAACCTTCTGCTCACCCCCGCACAGTGCATGTTTGATCACAACATGCTGTGCGGAGCACTTCGATGTCACTAAGGCAATAACGATGCACTTCAAGCTTCAGGTCAAACCGCTCCCTACAGATGGGCTGGTACCATGCCATCTTCTCGTTTTCATGCATGCTTTCATACCCATAATATGACGGATCTGGATACACGTCCACATAGCCCTCATCATCCCGGGTGTTAAATTTGTGTGGGAAGTATTCCTTTTCAAGATCGTCAAATCCTAAAGCCGCTGGAGTTTTGGAGAGGCTCGTGGACAAGAAGCTGAATGAGTCTATCCATCTCTGATCATGGGCAGTATCATGCATGAGAATCACTCTGCTGCCCCTCACTGTGACCTTGGGAGTTATCCCCTGCTTGACAAAATACTCCAAGAGTATGTAGTTGTGAAAACCGGATGCATTATGTGCAATGAATGTATTTTGGCGGTATTTTGGCTTCCTGTAATGTCTGACAAATTTATCCACACACTTTAACGTGTTTTTATCAGGAGGTTGGATAAAACACTGATGAGGTGTGTGTCTATTTTAGGCTCTCTGCAGTGTTCACATTCAGGAGGTTCACACTTGTGCATCACCACAAGTTTCCCAATACTTCATATTGTCACAAGGAACCAGATTGTGTACAGGTTTTGCCATTTTGTGCTGATTGTAACATTGTTCTGTTTTACAGATGCATTTACAATCTTTACACTTTACAGTCTGTCCAGTGTACTGCTGGCAGAGCGTGTAGCATGTATTACATCTGTGCTTACAGTCATGTCGCAGTGGTGTCTCATACGTGCTGCAACAATGATAGCATACATAGGATACCCCAAAAAATGCTTTCATATTCTTAATCAAATAGTAGCGTTGATTGTGTAAGTATAGAAATACCGTGTGAGGATGTGGTTTAACATCAGTGTAAAAACACTCGGGTTTTTTACAACCCGGTGTATGATGGAAGATGACTATCTTAATATTTAAGTGTTTTTCAAATGTAGTCAGCAAATGAAACCTGCTGTGTGTTGTCTAAGCCGCACTCATTATGTATCTTTTCGTCATGTTCACACTTTTATCTCTGGAGCGGTGTCTGGTTTGAGAGAGTGTGCAAAACACAAAGTGAAGCACAAGTTGTCCTGATTTTTGGGATTATACAAATGATTGCCTCTCTTTGATAAAATATATTGTACATTAGCGAGCCATAAACGTGAGCCCTTTCCTCCACTCCTATTCTGAGCAATGAACTCCAATCCTTCAGATATAGAATCATCATTGCTCTCCATGACTCCATGACATCATCTGCATTTAGAACAGCCTGAGCGTCGCTGGCTAGGGACGGACCACGCAAAACATTTAAAACACTGCCTGGCTGACACCCTGAAACAGCCCGATCAACAACATTAGCCACCCTCTTATTCTGGACGGGACTTCTTCTGGATTTTCTGCTTGTGCTACATCTCTGAAGTCAACACGTTCACGCAGCTCACAAGCATTAAATAAAGGTATTTCACCATGCCATCACCCGTTTGCACAATGACATCATCGCAGTCGCCAGCATTAACAGACTCTGTATCAAGACCATGACCAGCAACAACAGGAGGAGGAGAGGCTAGTTCGATATTCAATATATCACCAGTAGATGTCAGCAGAGGAGAAGCACTAGTCTCACAAAACAGCAGCAAGCTCTGTAGCTGTGTTGGAACGATTGGTCAAAATTGAAGAGGCTAATGCACTACTGTATATGCTAAAACCAGATGACAACAGAGGAGAAGCCCTGGAGTTACACACGACATTAGGAGGTGCTGTAGCAGGGTGGTGTGTATTGGCAACACCAGTGAGATTATTCAACATGTCATCACTGCCATGTCTATTATAGAGGTCTTTAACACTGGCTAGTAATTGACCAAATATGACGGTAATTTTTCCTGCTTGCGATTGAAAGCATCATAATCAATCGGTACACGGTCTGAGGTCTTCTTAGGGGGAGACATTGTTGCAAATTAAACTGACACTTGCCAAACACTAAGGGAGCGCCAAACCGCTTCTCTTGGTGTCGCGCTTCAAAGTTAGTGATGTTCTATAATACACCACATGTTTTAATTAAGTATGCTGTTTGATTATCATGCACTATAGTAATTCTTTTCCCACCTCTTCAATTTTTGCCTCTAGGCGGTTAAACTTTTGCTCAATTTGACTCAGTTTATCCAGTATGGCAGCATGAGAAGAACGCTGATCAGAAGCTGTCTGGACATGTTCCAAACTAGCGTTTGGCTGAACTCTCGTCCATACACAAAGGCCCACTTGCTAACAAACCATTATCATCCACACAGAAAGGCACACTTGCTAACAAACCATTATTAAAGCTGAAATCGTGCAATATGTCCCCGGCTAATGAGCATTCGCAAAGTATACAACTCGCATCACAGCCGCTGACCCAACAAAGACGGGATGGCGATCGGAGCTCTCTGTTCACTCTGCCGGTGAAATACTCCACTGTTGTGGCAAAGAGATGGAAAATCTGCAGTGGGAACAGAGAGAAATATCAATCACTGTAATCGTCGGAACAGGTGGAAGGGTTGCAGGTGGCGAAGCGATCAGTTGCCGTGGTGAGGCTTGGGCTTGAGACTGAGGTGGACTGGGACTCGCGTTCCGGGGCGAACGAGGGCTTCCACCTCACTTTTTCACTCTGGTAAAAATCCATTACTCGTTGTCGCTCTTGAAGGTCGAAGTCCGCGAGGTCCGTTTCCAGGTCACGTTGTACTGTCAGGATTGGTGCTGTCGCAGGCAAGGCAGAGGACCTCAAAGCAGGACTCACGAGACACAACTAAAATTAAACTTAGGATTTATTATGTAAACTCAGGAGGTACAAAACACTGGACGGGAGCCAGCTCAACCTAAACTCAAAACACTAAACACTCATGCACACAGCAGGAGATACAAACAACGAGACGACAAGGACCAACAAGAAATGCAGACAATAAATACACAAAGGGATAACGAGGGAACAGGCAACAGGTGAGGAGCACAGCTGAACATAATTACACAGACCAGACGAGGGGAAGCTAAACTAAACACAAGCACACAGGACAAAGGACTATCAAAATAAAACAGGATGTAACCAAACAAGGTACACACAGACCAGGGCTGAGCGATATGGACCAAAAATAATATCTCAATATTTTTTACCTGAATGGCGATATACGATATATATCTCGATATTTTTTCTTCCCAAAAGGTATTTAAAAAAGGCACTTCTGAGTAAAAGCTACATGTCCCAAATGTCACACAGGCACTTTTATTAACATTCAGCTGTAGATGTACATGAGAAATTGCTCAAAAATAAACTAGTGGCATATTTAAACGATAACGCTCCTCAAATAAATTAATACTTTTTTCCTCCATTACAAAAGACTCAGCTGTGCTATTAAAATGTAAACAGAAAAGAGCAAAAATAGCAAAAGGCTGACTTATTCTTTAAAAAGCCAGTCTGCAGTGAAGTACTTCCTCCTGTGTGTACTCCTGTACATCTAGTACTCTGTGCAAATAACAAAACATGTAAACAGACTGAATGAATAAAATTCCATCCTTCAGTCTGCAGGATTCTAGCTGACGTGCTGACGTATCATAGTAACGGGCCCATCTGCCAGCTGCATCATGAGCACATGAAAGTTATTAAGGTCACGTGACCTACAGTACAAACCAACAGCCAGGTACTCTTGGGGGTCCAGGCGCTGCCAAAGCGTACAAACGGACACAGTATGAAGGCTGTATGTACACAAAACACGGCGACAGCAGAGGATTTAGGTTTCCAAAAGTCTCCAAAAGTCGCCGTCACTGAAAAAAGTCGCTAAATTTGTATGATTGTAACGCGACCTGTATCGATATAATTGATATGTCTCATCTTATACATCTGACAGTGAGCTACACAAGCCAACAGGCTATCGTGTGTTTTAGTCTTTGCAGAGGTGTTGCCTGTTAAATCAAAACAATGAACAAACAAACAAAACATTCTTTTAACAGCTGAGACTGAAATAAGACGGTGGCTCAGGAGGATTTTATCGATTGCATCATGAAGCCTGTGAAAATCTCAAAATACATTTTCTAACTGTTCAAATTACAATAATTCAATTAGTGTAAGGTAATCCAGTTTTGAATGATTTGGCATTTGCTATTTTTCTAGTTTTTTCTCTTTAATTATTTTTTTCACCTTTTCTGCGATAGTGACCATAGACAGAAAAGTGGGGGGAGACAGAGAGAGAGAGAGAGAGAGAGAGAGACAGAGAGAGGGGAAGGCATGCAGCAAAGGGCCATGGATCGCAAACCCAGGCCAGCTGCACCACAGCATTATTATATGGTCGCTTGCTCACCCACTGAGCCACCCTGGCGCCCCTGTAAGACTCTCTTGATACAGTTTTCAGCATCTTTCAAGCATTGCAGAACCATTCCAGATATCTACAAAGTCAGTAAAAGATTTTATTAAAGATGAAATGAGGAAATCAAGACAGCACCAGGGAGAGCAATAACCATGGCAAACATCTAACAGCAAGACTGGTTCGATTTTGTCAACTCGGACTCCTAGGGGTGAGAAGTTTGGGTCATTGACCTTTAACACTCATCTTAAATTAGACATACTAATGACGGAAACTTAAGATTTATCTAATCCCACCGCCACCACTTCTTCAACCTTCCAAAATCTGGGCTTTGTCACTCTATGAAACAGAACCATTATCTCTCTGCATGCAATAGACCTGCAGCTATTGCTGAAACACAATCAGGAGGTTTTGTTCATTGTAGCTGCAAGTGTGCATGTGCAATTTCCCCAGATGGATAAATAGCTTTGCTCTGGTCTCAGTGAACGAGCATTGTAAACTTTTGAGGACATATTCCAAAAAAAAAAAACCCAACATTTCTTTAAACATGCAAACTCCAGTTATTAAAGAAATGGGTGAGGGTAAATAAATAGCAATAGCAACTCCAGTAACAGCAAACAGCTATGACAATGGTGGTGACCCAGAAAGGTCTCGGGGATTTAATGGAAAAAATATCTTGGCTGGTTATCTAGATAAAATCCAGTCAGGTAAACAACTGTCAGATTTTTTTGTTTGTTGTTGTATGCTCTCAGAATTCACATGCATGTATATATTTTTAGTTCAGATAAAGGCATTATGCAGAATCGCCCGTCACAATCTTGAGGGGGGGTGGGGGTCTGTTCAATCTCTCCCACTAAATTACCTTGGCATATATCAAACAGAGTCCTTCACTCTTGCTGAATGATAATTGCAGCCTGCTGCCAGAGACAATACTCTGGGGTCATCGGTGGCAGGAAAGGAAGATGTCATAAAGACATTACCATTTCCTGTCTTGCTCTCACTTCTCCTTTTGCTTTCCTTTTTAAACATACAGCTAGGGAGGCTGGTCAATGGCAGCCATACATCCTACAGTTAAAGAGATAATCACTCACAGGTGTTATGTTAGCCATCATGTTAGTTCCTAAAATGATGCCTACTTTGTTCTCTTTGAAATCAGAAGATTAACAGAACGTTATCAGCTTTATTCTAACTTGGAAAAACCATCCAGTCTCCTCAGAGACTTCGGAAACGGACAAAAGATTTGTCCTGTTATTTGAATCTTGGTCTGAAAATCACAGTAGCATTGTTTGCATGTTGCCTTTTGCAAATCAAGTTCAGCTTTTCTCAATCGCTTTGGTGCAATTTTCACATCAGGAACGTCATTCTCACCACTCTTAATGCAGCCCTCAAAACAATAAAGACAGTTTATATAACTCAGACTCACCCGTGCAAAAGAAACTACAACAATCAAAATATTTTTCACATATGTCAAAACACGCAAAGTTAGTCAAGCACTTCAAGTCTCTGATGAATGAATAAAGAACCTCCCACCACTGCACTGCAATAATGTGGGTCTAATGGTGAGTAAAAGTGTTCAGACATGAAAATGAAACGTGAAGTATTTATTAGAAACTTTATAAAACTGGCAAAATAGAGAAAAGTAAAAAGATACCCCTGAAACTATATCCATCAACATGAGAACATAGCAGCAGCTACTGGATAGTCCAGTAAAGTCATGTTACATATATTCAGCAGCCACTTTATTAGGTACGCCTGTTTAATTGCTCGTTAATGTAAATCTCTAATCCGTCAATCACAGGTCAGCAATTCTAAGCATTTAGGCATGTAGACAAAAAAGCCTGTTGAAATTCAAACTGAGCATCAGGAAGAAAGGTGAGTGTTGTTAGTGCATGGTTGTTAGTCTGAGCTACTGCTGACCTACTGGCATTTTACCACACAACCATGTGTAGGGTTCACAGAGAAGGTCTAAAAAGAGAAACTATCCAGCGCGCAGCAGTCCTCTGGGAGAAAATGCCTTGTTGATGTTTTCAAGGGTCAGAGGAGAATGGCCAGACTGCTTTGAGCTGATAGGAAGGCAGCAGTCGCTCAATCAACCACTTGTTGCAAACAAGCTAAGCAGAAGAGCATCTTTGAAAGCACAACACATCTGACCTTGAAGACGATGGGATACATTAACAGAAAACCACACTGGGGGCCTCTCTTTTTAGCTAAGAACAAGAAACTGAGGCTACGTTTTGCACAGATTCACCAGATTTGGACAGTAGAAGATTGTACTCCAACGGCCTCCACAGTTACCAGATCTCAGTCCAGTAGAGCATCCTTGGGGTTAACTGACAAATCTGCAGCAACTGTGTGATACTGTTATGTCAGCATGGAGCAAAATCCCTGGAATATTTCCAGTACCTTGTTGAATTTGTGCCACAACGCTCGGAAGGCAAAACAGGGTCCAACCTGGTACAAGCAATTTTATATATTTAATTCATCCATTTTCTTACACTTATCAAATTCAGGGTCGCGGTGGGAGCTGAAGCTTATCATAACTGTCATACACATTTGAACAAAGTTTGAAGTAAATTGATTTAAAACAATACAAAGCTGGACAGTATTCAGGAGAGTGAGCAATATAGAGTTGTGACTAACAAAAGTACCAACTGTTTGATGAGTCGTGATATTCAAGTGAGAAGTGCATCAACACAGTAGCAAGTACCTTTAGTAGTGAAGCATGTGTTGAAATGTGTATAAAAACAATGAGGCGATGCATTACTGATTCCAGATCTGCATTAAAACAGTGAGACGGACTTTCTGCTGTGAGAACTGCACCAAAACGACTGAGACAAACTAACAACTGTTGGTCAAAAGAAAAAAAAAAGAAAAAGATGTTTCAGTGGTCCCGTATAGTCCGAATCCTGTTAGAGTATTTATTAGTTATTTATTACTGCTGTAAATGCTGTAAATCTGTAATTAAAGAAGTTTAATAAAAGTATTATATTAACTACTGAGTAGTTACAGTTTTACATGCATTTCCTCATTTTCAGAGTCTTAAATGGACTTGATCAAACATAATTTTAAATATGAGGATTTTTTTTTAATGCCTGTGTAATGCTGTGGCAGGCAGGTTTAGGACGCCCAATGCTGGACCCGAGGCAGGACTTTAACTGAATCTCACAGCTTTATTGCTGGAAACAGAAGAGTTACAGAGTCAACAGAGCTGAACAGGAGCCAGCAGAACGAACCTGGAAACTCACTTAATCAGGACATACACACAGACAGGAGAGCACAGCGAGCAGGAAAGACACTGACAACGATGCAACCCAGACAATATATACATACAGTACAAGGGGTAATCAGGGCGATAGGACACACCAGGGAGATGAACAGAATCTAACTAACAGGACAAAGAAAGCAATGCTGAGTGTAAGGCAAATGACAAAAAGACTATCAAAGTAAAACAGGAAGTAGCAAACAGAGACCAGGACTAAGACACATGAACCTGATACAAAGGCAGACGATAAACAAAAAAGAGACAGACTAAATGCGGGGAACAGAGAAACAGAATGACATGGAGACAGAAACACAAGGGAGGCAAGAACACTCAGAGAATAACACAACCAGAACCCACAAACAGAATGAACCAACCAAAACCCTAGCCCTATAAATATTAAGAACCAAATCAGGGATTATAATACAACTAGAAAACTGAAAAATCTATAATAAACCAAGAATTCAACAGAGACAAAACATAACTTGAAACCAGAAAGCAGTGGGTCCTAGAGTCAGGATCATGACAGACTGCCAAAAGTCTAGAACCCATGGATATCACTATATGCTGTGTTTCCTCCCTTGAGATTCTCCGCTCTGCTCTGGGACCAGAACAGAACCAGTTAGTTGTGTTACAAAGGTACTTAAGTTATCTGCACGAGAGAGAGCGAAAGGACATCAGACAACCATTTTTCTTCATGTGCACTTGCACTGCAATCACCCGAATTCAGTTGGTGTGCAGGGAGGAGGAAAATAGTGGCACGGTGTGATGAGTGTGATGCGAAGTGTCACCTGCGTCCAGGACAGAAGCATCTATATTTTACTGCTAACACAGCACGGGCTCTTTGCAAACATCTGCACAGATAGCATGCTAACGCAAAACTAGCAGAGAACCCAGAGTGATGTTACAGCTGAGCGTATACGGACCCCAACAGCTAGAGCCTGAGTAGCAAAGGTAACAAAGGCAGTGATGAACAGGCAGCACTGTAGCCTCCATTTCTATCTGTACATGTTTCTAAAGTAGCAGTAGCACTCACTTCATTAATAAACACTAATGACCTGGTTCCATTGGCAGCCAAAGTCTAACCTGACCTTCCTGTGCTTGAATATATCCACCTTGTTCTGAATGTGGACTGCCATGACGTTTCTGTTCTAGGTTCCATGCTTTACTTGTTGTAGTTCATCATAGGTCACATCTACAAGTATATAATAATTATAGCAGATGTTGCTGAAGTCTGCATTGAATTGCTAAAAGCCAACGAAATAATTCTCATCAGTTGGTTGAAAAATAGATTATAAGCCTCTCACCTGTGCCTCTAAATTTTCAAATACATTCACAAGGGATGCAATTTTCAACTAAAAGACTACAGTGTACAATTTCCAATGACATCACTCGTTCTCGGTGTTGAAATTTGCCTTGCTGCAGTGCATGTAGGAGGATTCAATAATACCCGTCAAATGTGATGCTGAGGAGGGAGACTTATTTATTTTTATTTCTGCCTGTCAAACCTTCAGCAGAATTCCTATGATGGATCCTGGATGGATGTGAGGTTAAAAGACCTAAAGGAACAAAGTTACATTTTCACAGCAATCATGACCAATTATGAGTTGTCATGACAGCTGGTCTTATTATAAAAACAAAACCAAGAAAAACTAAACCCCCTCTTTCCATCTTCTGTCACTTATCAGGGTCCAGGTTCCAGGGCAGCAGTCTAAGCAGAGAAGCCCAGACTACAGGAGGACATCCTGATCACCTTTTCCAGCTCAGCCGGGGTACACTTAGGAGTTCCAAAGCCAGCCGAGAGATATAATTTCTTCAGTGTAGCCTGGGTCTGGCCCAGGGGCTCCTCCCAGTAGGACATGCCTAAAACACGTTACCTAGGATGTGCACAGGGGCCGTCCTAGTCAGATAATTGAACAACCTCAGTTGGCTCCTTGTTTCTGCTGCTTAGATCTGCGATCTTGTTCTTGTGATCACTTCCCAGAGCTCATGGCCACAGGGGAGAGCAGCAATGTAGTTTAACCAGAATTTATTTTTCTTCAGGGCCTCAGGAATGTATTGACAGGTGTCGCGCTCTTGCAGATGGAGCAGGTAGCAAGCCGAGATGTCATATGGACCGCCAGCTAGAGGTTGAGACTTCTGTCACCTGGTATTCTTCTGAAACATCAACAGCTCCTATGTTTGCTTTTTTTAAAAATAATTATGGAGGGAGAAAAAAGAGAAGAAAAGAAGTGGGGGAGAGAATGGGTAAAAGGGTAAAAGTAGAGGACAGTAAAACACACATGATCATGTGTGAGTGGATAAACACTCCAGCACCTGAAAGAGAAAAGAACAGAAGCAGACACACAAACATGATACAAGCTAACTGTTGATAATGAGGGAGAGAAGCCACAACAATGCCCCCGAAAGCCACGGGCAAACAGAGAAAGACACAGAAGACCTGAACCATCCGCCACCCACCAGGAGCACTGAAGACCCCAGACCACACATTCCGAGCACAACCGCATGCCCACCCCTGCAGGTGCAAGGGGGAGGGCGGGGGGCTAGGTGGAGCACCCACTGCCAGAGGGCGAGAGCCCCACAGAACCCAAAGCAGCAGGCAGCCAAAATTGATGTCCTTGTGATTCATCTTGATTTGTGCACCACTCACATTTTAGATTTCACTTTTGGCCATGCTTCGAACTGACATAATGAAAAAGGATCTCATTTCAAGCATATAATAAGAAGAGACCCCCTCTAAAATTAAACCGATCAACCAGACACACATTAGAGTTCATATATTCAGTCCTATAACCAAGATTGAAGCCAAATGTCCATACCTGTTACAGATACAATATATACACGGAGTGTTCACCTGAGCAGTCAGTAGAGCACTCAGGATCACCCTGTGACATGTAAATCAGGCAGAGCTAAATGACTCTTATGATTTACCACCACTGATTCTGGCAGTCCTTATAGAAAGCTCGTGGTATCTGCTGCTGAGAACTCATTAATTTAATGAATTAATATAATAACTGCACGGGGTCCTTGTTGGATCTCTTTTTCAGTACATTAGGTTCATCCTTTCAGACTGGCCTTAAATGTACTCATACAAATAAGTGTGTTCCAGTGTGTTTCTTTGGTGCAGGTGAGCATTTGGATAATACAGCTTTTGTCATTTTTTCTCTGTACGCTATGGCAGTGGATTTTAAATTGAGCGAGTTAACACTTTAATGACACCTTAACTCAAGGGGTTTAAACAAAGTATTACATTAGTTGTTCAGGAATTACAGCCATTTCTTTTTTGTGTACATAGAGATCATTTGGAGAAATTGAACAAGATTTATTGATAATACAAATAGTTGCTTGGCGATTAGATTCTGATGGCCCAGTGAAGCTGAAGGGAATCCCAGTAGACTCCTATAGCCAGGAGTCGAAGGATCTCTTGGGTGGTGAAGGGGGGGGTGGTGGGTTGCACGAATAAATCTGGAAGAGAGAATGACAACTGAGCAGTGAAATTTAAAGCACGCTTAGTGGAGGCTGATTGGCTCGAGGAGGGCGGGCAGAAAGATGATTGGACTAGAGGAGATGAGGTCAGCATTGAGTTTGACAGTGTGGGAAAGTGGCAGTGATGACAAAAGAGAAGAGGCCAAACACCTGGGAAAGAATGCAGGTGAGTGATTTCAGGTCTTCCTTGTTGAACTTACACCTACGCTTCATTTGAGTGCGCAGTAGTTGAACAGTGCCAGTCCTTTTATGCTATTGTTTATTACTCCATCCTGTTTAGGGTCACGGGGGGTGGGGGCTGGAGCCTATCCCAGCTGAAATAGGGCGCAAGGCAGGGTACACCCTGTACAGGTCGCCAGCCTGTCGCAGGGCTAACACAGAGAGACAGACAACCAC
>JAVDPK010000958.1:18912-34661 GCA_034780415.1 Cichlasoma orientale | reverse complement strand
CATGTCTTTGGACTGTGGGAGGAAACCGAAGTGCCCGGAGGAAACCCACGCCGACACGGGGAGAACATGCAAACTCCACACAGAGAGAGAGAGAGAGAGAGAGAGAGAGAGGCCCGGGCCAAGGTGGACTCGAACCCAGGCCTTCCAGATGGTATTCTAACTGTGAGGCAGCAGTGCTAACCACCGCGGCACTGTGCCTGTACTGTACTGAAAAACTCAAATTCATCATTGTGTTAAATGAAAAGTACAGAAGAGTACAACAGCAGTGTCTGGGGCAAACTGGGCACAAATCGGGCAGTCTGGACTGATACATGTGCTTACCTAGTGAAATTTTTAGGGTTCTTTGAACTGTTGGGGGGTGCACCACTGGCATATCTGTTAAAACACATTTTTCCCATCACTGCTCAAGCATGTGCAAAAATTCATTAGTGTTTGGGCACCTTTAGCTTCTCAAAAACAAAGAAGAATGACTTCAGTTACAAGAAGGCCTTTGCAACACTTGGTGCCTGGACTCTAATCATTCATTAATATAAACAAAGCACCATTAATACAATTTTCCTGTAACATTACAAATAGAGCTTTTTTTTTTTTTTAAATCTAAAGTCTCTATACATCATAATTATCTCCAGCAGGAAGGAGATGTACAGTATCATTTGCTTGGCTATCGTTTATTCTCTGCATTGCAGAATAGATGACTTTAAGTGCTTTTAGGCAGGCTGTCCGAACCCATCTGCCATAATAGCTGCATAATGACAACTTTCTCACTCTATGATTCAGTGGATGGATCATCTCATCCCATCATTATAACTGTCATCTTCCCAGTCCTTGCTTTGCATTTATTTTAGAAAAGATTATTGTGAGCATTCTGATGTGTAGGTGACTTGACTTTGAGGCACCATTTCTCTGACTGCTTTGTGTTACATTTTATGTCTTTAACATCGAGCTTGGCAAACCATCTCGGGCTCTTAAGGCTGTGATAACCTCATATGTCCATTGAAACGTGTTTATTAAACCTTCGCTGTCTAGACAAAAACGTTTAACATTTGCCTTAAAAATGAAATAAAACAGAAAAAAATAACTGAAAAGTAAGTCCGGGCTTTTGTGAGCACTTATGTGATGGGGAAACAACACACTTTTGTCCCACAAATATCAGCCACCTGCAGGCTATTACACCACTTCAGCTTTCCTGCTGGGCTGGAATGCAAACAAAAAAGCCCTTGAAGGTCTATTGTTCTCGAGGGATGTGCCCAGTGGATAGTTATTCTGAGGGACTCCCCAGAACTGTCTGGATGGAATGATGAATGAATGTTTTCGCATTCAGTACCAATGTATACTGCTTATCCAGGTCCTGTCACAGGGGCAGGGGTCTCCCTCTTCCCAGCCACCTCCTTTGGCTTTTCTACGTTGATACTGAGAATATACCAAAGCAGACAAGATCTAATCTCTTTGGCATGGCCTGGGATCTCCTCCTGCTTGGACATGTCTGTAACACCTCAAGTGGCTCCTCTCGATGTGGAGGTGCACTCTGAGCGAGACCCCCTTTAGAGAAAGTACAGTTCCTCTGTTTGAATCGGTGATCTTATTCTTTCCCTCAGTAGTCGTAGCTCATGGCCGTAGGTGAGAGTATGAATGTAGCCCTACCAGCAAATCTTTTCACACTGAGCTGTTTACCACCGATACAGGTATCAACCTGATGGCTTTTATTTTCTGAAATACAAAAACAATACAAATAACACACATTTTTAAAATGTAAAATGTCTTGTGTATTAAAATCTAGATGACTGGTGATGACTGGACAGCTGCAGTTTGGTTCACAGTAAATAATGTGTACACCAGACAAGAAAAACAAAATGAGATTTTTCATATGAAACACATACATGCACACCACATTTTTGATTAAACCAAATGGTATAAAATAACACAGCTGTTTCTTGTAAAGTCTCAGAAAACACTGTTTTATATTTTATGCTTTTCAGTTTTCTTCAGATATATATGCCTGTCATGTGTACAGTATGTGTATGCCATTATGGTTACAGCTATGGCTGGTAAATAATGATTACACTAGCAAAGCTGTGTGTTTAAATCCAACTTTCACATGAATGGCTCAAGAGCAGCACATCTGTTCTTGAGCTGCTCTATTTGTTTTCTCGTGAAGTTTGAAGGGGCAGTCTGCAGAGCTACTGTGCACGTTGATACATGTCTCAACACCTGACCAATAAGTTCTATGTAACAAAGATAAGCAGTTTAATCCCCTTCTTTTATACACATGAACAGCTGTGTAATAGCCTAATTTCTTGGCCTTACTGCATAAGTTTGCAAAGACTACTTAAGTGGTTTTGCTCCATGATGCCAGCATGTTTACTGGCGTGCCATTGTGCTCTACCTGCTTGGTCCTTATTTGTATGCATGATTGTGTGCCTCCCCTCCTGAAGTTTAGCTTTCAATATGAGCTGCTATGGATATGTGTATCCATAACGCTGGTGGGGAGTGGCTTTTCCACCTACGTGTTTGAATCATACTGTATGAAAAACCCCAGCATGTTTGCCAGCTGCCTTGCTACTCCACTGAAAATAGAAAATGGCCCTATTATACATTTTGCACTTGTCCACTCCAGTTCCATTTCTTCTGCTGCTTACGATCTGGTTGTTGTTACACCGCTCAGCGTGAGACGCCATAGGTTTAAAATGCATGCATAGCCAAGTGATTCTGTTAGGACTATCAGGAATGACTGTCGAAGAGCCGAGTGCAGATGGAGGAGGAACAGGCGTCAAGTAGCATTCAAGATTTTAAAATCTTGCTTGCTTACATTTCAATAAATGGTTGGATCTGCAAAGGCAGCCGCTCTCCTGTGGCATCATTTTGGTGTTGTTGCACTGAAACTCTGGAATCATCTCCCAAGTGACCTCAGACGTGACCATTTTTAAACCTAACCTGCAGGCAAACCTTTCTCATCGAGCATTGTGCTGTTGGTCTCTGGAACTGTGGATGGAAGACAGCTTAATGTCATGTTAGTTTATGTAAGCAGTGTGAATGTGTGTAGAAAAGCAGAACACACTTCAGTCTCAGGTAGAGAACATATTCTATAGTGAAACTAAGTGGCTCCTGATTCCCCTCTAAATCACTATTTGCCTTTCATTCCTACTTCCCCACCATTTCCCCACGGCCCCCTCTGCTTCCACAACCATAACATATTGATCTTTAAATATTTATCCTGCAAGCATACACAGGACCTGACCCGTATTCCCAGTCTATGTGAAATATTCACCTCTTGCTAAATAATTGATGGCACCATCCATGTATCTGCACCTTTGTGAACCTTTCAGCCATTTGAACATGTTTTATTGGAAGGATCAGGCCCCAGAGCTCTGTCAGTTTGTCTGCAGCAACAAAGCAGTTCAAGTGTTTTAACTGGGCCGTTGGCTGAGAGGCCGGTAGGGGGGCTGAATGTTGTTCAAAGGAGTTTGACTGTCAGAGACAGAGCGGTTAAGAGGTTAACATGATGACCTCTAAGATGCTGATGTTTTGTTTCTCTCTGCTGGGCAAGACAATGTGATAATTGGCGGATGGATCTATAGATGCTGGTGCTGGTAGGAGGTTTGCTGATTTGTGACCCTTATCCTCCCTTTCCACAGTGAAAGTCTTATTGATCTGCTTGCAGTTCTAGTGACTAG
Source organism: Cichlasoma orientale (assembly GCA_034780415.1). Classification (NCBI taxonomy): domain Eukaryota; kingdom Metazoa; phylum Chordata; class Actinopteri; order Cichliformes; family Cichlidae; genus Cichlasoma; species Cichlasoma orientale. The sequence continues at coordinate 30,990 of JAVDPK010000958.1, read as the reverse complement.
TTAAGACAATGTAATCCCCCTGATCCCCCATTCCCCTCCCTGCTCCGCCTCCAGCACTTCCAGAGTCACAGCAAAAACCACAGTAGCAGCAAATCCCGGTAAAGCATGACTACGCAAGGGGTACTCGGTGTCTGTTCTCCTCCTCATGTTGTAGAGGGGAATGATGTTTTGTGTGAATTACTGACATTTGCCTTAGTGGTTAGAAAGTGCTTTCAAAGAACCATCTGAAGAAGAAATGTCACTAAAACTTAAGAAATACTAGGATGCTGTACAGGCTGTGCGTTCAACAGGACAGGTTAACAAGCGTGAATGTAGTACTGAATCCATTTATGAAAAGTCCTCTCAGCCTCCTTCTGGGCTATATTAAATTTTATTTTAAGCCAATAAATGTTACATTTTGTCACCTTGTTAAAATAGTGGCCTAAGTCAAGGAAGATATACTGTGTGTGTCGAGTTCTTTAACAAATCCCCCATGTCAGTGTCAGCCGTGACTCGAACCGGCTTGGATCCCACAGAGGACGCTGGCCAACTCACTAGATTATAATTTCTTTATTTGTTCCAAACATGCATTTTAATATTCAAAGGAAGTTAATGAGGCAGGTTGAAAACCAGTGGCGTCTCTGGGCTTCCTAGAACACTGACACACAGCTCTCCTCTCTGCTGCTACACTCTGCCATGATGGCTGGACAAAGAAGCCTGCACACCTGATTCAGGAGGGTTAAATCACTTCCTCATCTGCCTAGGCCTGAGGCCTACAAGCTCACACTAAGCCATCCAGACCAATTCAAAATGACAACAAAAATATAACATGCAGAATAAATTTCTTTCTTTTATTTTCTCCTTTTTTATTTATTTTTTTATTTTTTGTTTTTGTTTTTGATAAATATATACAACTTAACAGTGTGTGCAGGAGACCAGGTGGAAGGGAAGAAAGGCCGGGTTCACCGGGCATGGATTCAGCCTGTTCCACCATGGTGACGATACGAAGAGAACAGGAGTAGGGCTGATCTTGAAGGAAGAGTTGTGGAGATGAACACAGTGTCAGACAGGATCATGAATGGGAAAATGAAGGCATGATGTACACTGTATACTTTGTCCCAGTTCTGTGTCAGTAATTAATTCTTTATTGCAGTAACTGATTCCTGTCCTCACATGTATATATTGTATTCAGCTTATCCTTCAGGCTCCTGGAGTAACTGTAAAGACTGGTAGGTGATCACTTACATTGCCTATGAACAGTCCACTGACTGCACTATTATGGATGTCATTTGCATATTGCTACACTAGCAGAAACTATATTCACACTGTTAATCTGCTGGCTCTGGTGATTATTGGATACAGGCACGTACTAAATTCATTGGTCGAATTTAAAAATTGTTTATTAATCCAGTAAGAAATATTATGTCCAGAGGTACCCAAATGAGTTCTTTCAGTGTGTGGCCTGGAGATGTACACAGTAACTTGTGACCTCACACTTTGCTGTTTGTTGTCCAGGTGTTCTGTATGTTTCCTTTCTGTTGATGTCAGCATTCTGTTTAATTAGGTGCGCACTGATAAATATGCTTGTTGCTTTCAGTTTCCTTCCCCGTTTAAGAAGTGTGGTCTTGTGGGTTTGGTCAACAAACCTTATTATGACAGCTGGTTTTTTGGGACGAGGAAATTGCTGCTGAAATTGAGAAACCTGCCAACATAATAAATAAATAAAGAGAATTAAACAATTGAGTTACATAAAAACGTATCCCAACCTCAATCAAAAATATGGTTTTAAATGAATTCTGTTTACCTCAAATATAAAGCGCCTTCTTTGTTGCGATTTGGTGCTATATAAATAAAACTGAATTGACTTTGAACACGAAATTTCATAAACACTAAAATCCAACTGGGAATTCAACCAAGTCAAAATCTCTTGGATCGGTGACTCAGCGGTCACCAATCCAAGTACAACCTGGGCTGATCCTACTTAGCTTCCACGATCAGACAAGATTGGGCATGCTCAGGTGGGCATGCTCAGGTGGTATGGCCACAACCAAATTTAATCAGCATCTTTAAATATGTAATGAAAGAGTTTTACAGCATTCAGGACACTGGTCCATTGATACTGAGAGTAGACATTGAGGAAATCACCAGATGACAAGCAGTTCAAGCATCCGCGATGACATTTCATTTCACAAGACTGTTTACATTTTATGTTCCCTTTCACTGGCAGCAGAGGATAAACGTTTAAGATGTTCATGACACTTTGATTTATTTATCAAAATAAAACTCTTGGCAGGGCATCTGCTATCCTCATGGTCACCTCTGTTGCTTTGGCAGCTTCCTCATCTGACATGAGGACTCGGTCTGAATGAAACACAGTTTTACTCTGAACAAGCACTGTCAAATCACACAAGACATCAATGCTATATTTCACACTACAAAATACATTTTGAGCAATATAGTTAAATTCAGTCTCAGGTTTGGTTTAAGAGGTATTGTAACAAGAGTAATTTCACATTTCTTTGATCAATGTGTACATAAAGCTTTCAAACTGATGTCATCGCTATGACACTGTGTTGCTTTGGGTGAGATGGGGGGCCGGATATGACATTATCTTTAAGACTGGCACTGGGAGGAGTTCTACAGCCTTACAATAAAAATACTTTCCTATGTCTCCTGTGAATCTGACAAGCCATTGTATGAAACAAATCATTAATAGGCTTATGTTTTGACATAAAGCTTTATGCAGTGGTTATTCCTCAAACACATAGAATTTGCAGGGGTAGTGATGGCTGCACCACTAACTGTCCTCTGTTTTCCCCCTCATGTTTTAGGACCATTACTTAAAACACGCTTCGAAACAAAACAGTTTGACCCTGATCATGTTCTCTGGACCTGTGCTTGTTGTTGCTCTGTACTGTTAATGCAAACTGAACTAATCCCTTGTGTTTACCTGTTACCTTGGTACAATCACTAAAGCATGTATTTTGACAGCTCTAATTAAACTGTATATTAAGAAACATTTACAGTCTTTAAGAAGGGAATATTACCATTGCTTGGTCATGAATTTCCCTGTCAAAGTGTGGAAAATCAATTGGAAATTTAATTCTAATAAATAAGCAAACACAACATTGCCAAATAATGAATATCCAGTGATTGAGAGGATACACCTAAATCACATTTAACAGTGGCAGAGCCCATCTTCATGGTTTCTGAAATTCATTAAAGTGCATTTGATTATTATTTTTATTAAGCCCAGAGATGGGTCAATGGCAGCAACATTCATTTTCATTCATTTCTGTTTGTTCTACAGTGTCAAATAAAGAAAAAAAAATCATATTCGAGGTTCCGAGAACAGAAAATTTCACCTTCTCAAAAACTGCTGCAAAAAGATAGACCAAAAGAGAGAAACTGTGAGAGAACATGTGTGTCTGAGTGTGACACACACACACACACACACACACACACACACACCAACCGTTATCCAACATTAATAGTGACACACACACTATGAAAACACAATAGCACAATCTGGTGGACAAATATAAAAAATAAAAATTGAAAGCTATCCATCCATCCATCTATTCACTTCCGCATATCCTGTTCAGGGTCGCAGGGGGGCTGGATCATATCCCAGCTGGCATAGGGCGAGAGGCAGGGTACACCCTGTACAGGTCGCCAGTCTAACATAGAGAGACAGACAACCATCCACACCTATGGGCAATTTAGAGTGGCCAATTAACCTAATGCCAGTAGGTGCATGTCTTTGGGCTGTGGGAGGAAACCCATGCAGACAACATGCAAACTCCACACAGAGAGAAAGAGAGGCCTGGACCAAGGTGGAATCAAACCCAGGCCTTCCAGATGTTATTCTAACTGTGAGGCAGTAGTGCTAACCACCACGCCACCGTGCAAGGTGGTTAGCACTGAAAGCTAGTCATCCAAAATAAAATCTTAACAATAAAATCTTAATAAAATGGCTTGAAAAAGAAAAACAAACAAGCAAAAAAGAAATGGACAAAATATACCTAGGCTCTCCTAAGGGTTAGTGTCCAGCCTCACATACAACTTATTATATTACTTTTCTTTTGCAACCTCTCTCTGCCATATGCCTGGACTTTAAGTGCTCCTGTCTACTTTCCTTTTCTCCTTGATCCTCCCACCTTTTCTTTGCTAATCTCTTCTTTGAATACTTTTATTCTGAAATGGCTGGAGCTCAGGAGGTAGAGCAGGTCATCTACTGATTGGAATTTTGGTGGTTCGATCCAGTCCACATGCCAAAGTATCCTTGGACAAGTTACTCGTCACCGAGTTGCTCTTCAGTGCATTCATCTGAGTCGTTAGGTAGAAAGCACTTAAGTATAGAAATAGTACTTGCATGAATATGGGTGAATGAGGGGTGTTGTGTAAAGTTATTTGAGTATTCAAGTAGAATAGACAGGCACTATATAAGAACCAATCCATTTACCATTTACTTCCTCATTCCACCACCAAGTCTCCTTGTCTTCTTTCCCTTGTCCAGAGTGTACATCAAATACCTTCTTGGTAAGTTACCTCACCAGTCATCTGGCAACACTTCTTTACCACCCAGAACCTGGTTCAACCTCCTTAAAGTCCGTGCAACATCTTTCCTTCTTCAGCTTCCACCAGTTAATCCTTGGCTCTGCCTTCACTTTCTTACTTTCTCTTCTTGATTTTCAGCCATCCTACAGATTACCATCCAATGCTGCCTAGCTACATCAGCTGACATCACCTTGCAGTCTCCTACCACTTTCAGATTGCACCTTCTGCCTTTCCTTCTCTTTCGCTGGCTCTGGACATGCTTCCCCCCCTTTTCATTTTTCTTTGGCCAACAGCACCAGATTCTTTGCTGGATGCCCTTTCTGATGCAAACCTCAGTAAAAGACTAATGAATATATGAGTGTACAGGGTAAGGCCGATTGTCATGGTATCATCAGCTACCTGAATTTCAGACCCTTAACCCCGGTACAACCCACCAGCTACCATGAGCCTCAAAATCATCTACAGATTATTCCAGGTGCACTTTATATTAGACCTCAGTGAGATAATAGTAATAGTGGGGTAACAATGTAGGAATAAAGCAGAAACAGCATGTAATAAAATGTGACCAAGATAACCCAGCGAGAGCTTGCCAACAACCATGGTTTATAGCTTATATCCATCCATCCATCCATCCATCCACTTTCTTCCACTTATTCTTTTCAGGCTAAAGCTTATATAGCAGACAATTTTTTTTTTTGAATGAGGCAGATCCGGTTAGTACAGCACTTGTATCATAACCAAGCAGACTTGCAGTCCAAGTCCCTGTCCCCATAGCATACAAAGAGTAAAACAGTTAAATGTGGATTATTAAACATTAAGCCCTGTTTGCAAATTATTTAATAATTGATCAAAATATTGATTTAATGTGTCTTACAGAGACCTAGTTACAGCAGGATGAGTATGTTAATTTAAATGAATCCACACCCAAGTCAGAGTCCTTGAAGCACAGGTCGAGGAGGAGGAGTAGCAGCAATCTTCCACTCACCTTATTAATTAATCAAAGACCCAGACGGAGTTTTAAGAGTTATTTGAAAGTCTGACTCTTAGTCTTGTCCACCCTAATTGAAAAACTCAAAAACCTGTTTTATTTGTTATTGTCTATCGTCCACCTGGTTCCTACTCAGAGGTTCTGTCTGATTTCTCAGACTTTTTTATCTGATTTAGTGCTCAGTTCAGATAAAATTATAGTGGGTGATTTTAACATTCATGTGGATGCTAAAAACGACAGCCTGAACACTGCATTTAATCTATTATTAGACTCAATTGGCTTCTCTCAAAATATAAATGAGCCCACCCACCACTTTAATCACAGTCTGGATCTTGTCCTGACATATGACATAGAAACTGAAAATGTAACATTATTCCCTGAAAACAGGTCGGCTCATTTCTTAATAATATTTAAATTTACAGTAATGGCTTACACAGCAGTCGGGAATAAAATTCATGCATACTTTAATGTCGTAGGTAGTCCGCGAGATCTTTAACGCCCACCTCAAGCAGAACTTTGACAGCATTCTGAGGGAGACTGAGGACACTGTGTGTGAATGGACCACGTTCCGTACCTCCATTGTTGAGGCTGCTTCTCAGAGTTGTGGCTGCAAGGTGGTTGGTGCCTGTCGTGGTGGTAATCCCACAACCAGATGGTTGCTGAGGCTGTCAAGGTGATGGACCACAAACCAATGGATGGTATCACTTCGGCTATGGCCACTTTTTGTAAACAGTCTCATCACAAAGCTCATTGGTGGATTTCTTCTTTTGGAAGAAAATTCCTGCAGCCAGTTCCCAGGGACATATTAATACTCATAGTGTTTCAATAGGCTTTTCTCATTTCTCTAATTATGTCTCCTCATCTTCTCTTTAGCATGTCTCAAATCCTAAAATGCATCTGGAGAACAGATGAGGCCTCCCAGAGGATCTTTAATTGAGGGTGCACAGGTGTATCCTTTGTGGAAATGTTTCACTTCACTTCAGTTCAATTCAATTTTAATTATATAGCACGAAATCACAACAAAAGTCACCTGAAGGCATTTTTACCTTCAATGTAAAAGAGCAGGCATAATACACAGCTAAAAAATACCAGCTGTGGTGGGAGAAGGACCCCCACAACAACTCTGTTTTATCCACGTTGTTTCATTTATTTGAGATGATCAAATATTTTGCCCTGCACTGTTAGTGTTTATGATTAAATGGTATGTATGCTGCCTTGTGCAATGTCCCTAAATATAAAAAAAAAATGTCATGATAAGTGTTGAGCCCGAGATCATAAAATACAGCTCTAGTTGGGTCATAAATTTAAAATAAATAAAGAAATAAACTCCACCTGCATTTCTAGTGAGAGGACTACAAAATGGGAAGACAAATCCAGGTCTGTGGCTTATGTTCGAATATTTTGGTGACCACATAAACTATGTAGCTTTATGTTATCTCCTCACCAGCATTTAGCTGCAGCCAACAGAGTAATACATTGCCAAGGTAGTGGACTGAGTGGCCAGGCATCACTTTCACTGTTCTTGCCAAAAAGGAGCAGCAAGCTGAAATCAAGGAAGCAGCGACTATATGATATAATAATTAGCCTCTGAATTCCCCTTTCATTTCATAGAGCTCACCCAGAAATGTATTTATAGTCCCCTACATGAAATTGATGTTACAGATGACTGAAGAAATAATTTACTACATATCAGTCAGGTTCATGAATAATGCCCATGAAATGAATTGTCAGAGAAGCAATTCAGGCAAGTCTAACAGTCTCTTCCCTTGACTTTAACAGGCCTAAAGGAGGGAATAATAAATAACTGGCATCCATGCCAAAAGTGAAATGCAGCATTACCTGCATGGTGATGAAGTGGACTTGAATAAAATGGCCCTTTTATTAAAGCAAATCATTTTACTCAGATCAGCTGATAAGATCACTTTGCTAGTTAACGGTGTTTTTTTCGTGGTGTGATAAAAAACCTATTTTCTTTTTTCCCTTTTCTTTCTTTCTTTCTTTCTTTCTTTCTTTCTTTCTTTCTTTCTTTCTTTTTAAATTTAACCCTGTTTAGTGAATCATTGCAATGCTAATGAAAAAGTGTAATTAACAAGCTAACTGCTACATTTCTGGCCACAGTCCATGCTGTCGTTCCACAAAATACTTCTCCCACACTAATCAGCTACAAAATTGAAAGTAGAATTGTCTAGATATTTTAAACACCCTTAAATAAAGCTCTGTTAATATGTGTAATTAAAATTGTAATTGAAATTGTATCTAATAAACTAAAAAGAAAAGAAAAAATGAAATCAGTAAAAATGACATGCCATTTGCCAGTGTTGGCAGCCAACAACTGAAAAATCTGAAAATTGAAATATATTCACATGAATTATTCAAGGAGATCCACTTGTTGACTCCTGTTTCATACCTCTGCAAACCAGGCCTTTTTAGTGGAGTAGACTGATGTGAAATGGTGTCATAGAACATTATCAACAATCACATTTTCACCAGAGAACTAAACACAGAAAATCACATCAACTATCACTCCCAGAGTAATGGTGATGCAGATATCACATTGTCAAAGTCAAGGACAGGATTCATTTAAAAGACACAGGGAGCCCTCCCTGTGTCTGACAGTGAACACATCTCACACATGTGGGTGAGAATGAGCGAGTGAGAATGAGCCCAATTTGACAGCGTTCTCGGGTAATGGGGCGATGTGATGTTGAAGGAGGCCATCCAACAGAAGGGTCAAGGGGGATGATGAAAAACATGAAATGCGGAAGGGACTCTTGCCAGGAAGTGACAAAAACTAAAGAAAAAGAAGAGGTCAGAGTCATCACCACCTCAATCACACATACACATGCACACAGATCTTCACTCCATTCTAGTTTGACAATTGCCAATTATCAGATATGCTGACTTGGTTGTGTTCACTTAAAGCTGTCCATCACTGCAGATGGTTAGTTAACTGGTCCATTTATCTAATACTGTTAGCCTTATAGAAAGAGGTGAACGGTCTCTTTCTTTTTCCTTTTTTTTTTTGCTTCATCTTACTTTGCTTTTCTTTTCCTTGCTTTTATTCTTTGACATTCCTTACCCCAGATGCACAAAGGTTTGAGCTAGGTGAATTTATTATCATAATGAGAAACAAAGATTATGTAGAGTTACTAGAAAAGCTAAAAGTCTGATTGCTTTGCTGGTCAGCCTTATTGAATTTGTGAAGGATTTGATTTATAACATAATGTATTACCCTTGAATGTATATCTGCCATGCTAACTTTGTCTTCTTAACCTCTGTTGCAGAGATTAAAAGAATGCCATCCATCCATCCATTTTCTTTCGCTTATCCGGGGCCAAGTTGTGGGGGCAGCAGCATAAAAAGAGAAACCCAGGCCTCCCTCTCCCAGCCACCTCCACCAGCTCATCCAGGTGGACCCCAAGGTGTTCCCAGGCCAGCCGAGAGATATAATCTCTCCAGCATGTCCTGGGTCTGCCCCCAGACACTCCTACTGGTAGGACATTCCCGGAACACTTCACCCAAGAGGCGCCCAAGAGGCATCCTAGTCAGATGCCCGAATCACCTCAACTGGCTCCTTTCGATGTGGAGGAGCAGTGGCTCTACTTTGAGCCCCTCCCGAATGGCTGCACTCCTCTCCCTATCACTAAGAGAGAGGCCAGCCACCCTTCAGAGAAAGCTCATTTCTGCTGCTTGTATTTGCGATCTTATTCTTTTGGTCACTAACCAGAGCTCATGACCATAGGTAAGGGTAGGGACGCAGATCGACTGGTAAATCGACAGCTTTGCTTTTATGCTCGGCTCCCTCTTCACCACCATGGCCTCAGACTTAGAGGTGCTAATTCTCATGCCACCCACTTCACACTCAGCTGTGAACTGTTCCACTGTGAGCTGGAAGCCACCACCTGATGAAGCCAACAGGACCGCATCAGCCGCAAAAAGCAGAGATGAGATTCTGAGGCCACCAAGGAGGAAGCCTTCCGCTACGTGGCTCTGCCTAGTAATTTTGTCCATAAAAATTATGAACAGAATCTGTGACAAAGGGCAGCCATAGCGAAGTCCAGCACCCACAGGAAACAAGTCCGACTTATTGCCGGCAATATGGACCAAGCTCTCGCTGTGGTTGTACAGGGACAGGATGGCGCGCAACAACTGGCCAGACACCCCATACTCTCACAGCACCTCCCACAGGATACCCTGAGGGACGTGGTCAAATGCCTTCTCCGAGTCCACAAAACACATGTAGACTGGATGGGCACACTCGAATATCCTCAAGAGGATGAAGAGCTGGTCCAGCATTCCACGGCCAGGACAAAAACCACTTGAATCCGAGGTTCAACTAACGGATGGACCCTCCTTTCCAGCACCCTGGCAAAGACCTTACCGGGGAGGCTGAGGAGTGTGATCCCCCGATAGTTGGAGCACATCCTCCGGTCTCCCTTCTTAGAGATGGAGACCACCACCCTAGTCTGCAAATCCAGTGGCACTGCCCCAGATCTACACGTGATGTTGCAGAAGCATGTCAACCAAGACAGCCCTACAACATCCAGAGCCTTCAGGAACTCATCCACCCCTGGGGCCTTGCCACCAAGGAGTTGTTTAACCACAGTTGAACAATCAGTTGAAGTCAGCAGCACCCCACTTGCACTATCGACTGTGTGAGTAGAGCACCGCTTTCCCCTCCTGAGTCACCTGACAGTTTGCCAGAATTGCTTTGAGGCCATCTGAAAGTCTTTTTCTATGGCCTCAACAAACTCCTCCCACACCCGAGTTTTTGCTTCAGCCACCGCCCGAGCTGCGTTCCACTTGGCCTGCTGGTACCTGTCAGCTGCCTCTGGAGTCCCACAGGCTAACCAAGCTCGATAGGACTCCTTATTTATAGTGGTAATCATTGATCCAGATGGCTCCCTTCACCTCCAGTGACCATCAACTGGTTTGGGGATTACCACCACGACAGGCACCAGCCACCTTGCAGTCACAGCTCTGAGCAGCAGCCTCAACAATGGAGGTGCAGAACATGGTCCATTCAGACTCAGTGTCCTCAGTCTCTCTCGGAATGCTGTCGAAGTTCTGCTAGAGGTGGGAGTTGAAGATCTCGCGGACTGGGGTCTCTGCCAGGTGTTTCCAGCGCACCCTCACCCTCAGGAGGGCCAGTTAGAGTGCAGTGTGAAGATACTTGTAATAATTCTTTGCGCACATGTGCTTTAAGAATTATTATAAGTTTCTAAGAAGAAAAGCTTTAATAGTGGAAAGGGGACATAATCTCCAACCATGTCTCTTTTAATAAAACAAATTGCTCCACCAGCATTTACAGATTAACATGGATAAGAAATTATAACCACGCCGTTTTTTTCTGGTCTCATTAAACACAGTTTGTAGAGATACATGGTCCTCATAGGACAAGACATTAACAGGACACTTTTAACTGATTATTGAATTAATAGTATATTCATTATTTTAAAAATTAGGTCCACAGGTTTTCACACAATTACACAGTTTTTATTATTTTTCCATTGTACACCATCACAGTGGATTTAAAATCAAATAATCAAGATGTGCTTTAAATGTAGACTTCTAACCTTAATTGAAGTGGCTCAGCAAAAGTTTTACATTAAATGTTTTTTGACATTTGTATACATACTGCCCAATTTTCAGAGGCTCAAAGGTAAGTGGAAAAACTAAAATAATTCTAAATATAAGTACTATGTTTAATATCCAGTGCATTTTTCTTGGTTTTGTAGGGGCCTCACCTGGCTATGAAAATGCTTGTCAGGCATTTCTCAAATTACCAAATGAGGTTTTTATTTTTATTTTTATTTGATTTGCAACCAGAATGATGGTTCTGCTTAAGCTTCTCATGGAACAATAATCACTGACACCAGCTTTGACATGAAGGAGATCAATCATCAGAATGAATGAGTTCATTTCAACAGCACCAGTTATTCATTCTTCCATCTGATCGAAATTGTAATTTAGAATGAAAATGGATTCCTGAGACAGGAAATAATGAGTCGGTGACACCAATGGCTTTTTTTTTTTAAAGTTCTAAAAACTCAACTTTACCACATTTCATGCAAAAGAAATGAAGCATAACAATGCTCCATCAATTTCAGTGGCCTTTTCACTGGCACACTCAACAATTTTCTTGAGTGCTTTATTAAGAGACACGTCCTGTTTCCAAACCCCCCACCCCCACCCATAGAAATGGTGAAAGAGGAAATCAGCTGCAGTCTCAAAGAGAGAAGTAAATTATCGTGTACAGTTCAAACAAAAGCTGCGTGAGACATTTGAATAAAAACCTAAGCTTAGAATATGTATTGCAGAATACAGCAATAGTAAAAAAGGGCTGTTCAGGAAGGGAGAACTAATTGTTAGGTTTGTCAAAGAAGGTCCACTTTTTGCTTGCTGTGTGCATCATCTAAGGGGATGGAACCGGGTTAAGAACATTCTGTCAGGATCTCAAGCATCTTTCTGAGTTCTGAGCTTGAAACAGCAACAATCATCTAGACAACCGTATTATCAGTTTGACAACACTGCTGCAGCTGCTGCTGCAA
>JAVDPK010000957.1:822932-840390 GCA_034780415.1 Cichlasoma orientale | reverse complement strand
AATGAACCTTTGAATGAATGAACCCATGTTCAATACAATTGGCAAAGTGGTTCAATACTGCTTTATTGCTTCATTTGCCCATCACTAGACTGAAGATCGGCGTGCTCACCTGCAGCTCGTTTTAGCGCAGAAAGGGGGGGGGGGGGCGAGCAGTCTGTGTGCGTTTGGATGAAAAGCGCACTGTGGGCGCTTTATAAAGTCTATAGGAAGCTGGGACGTGGTCACTATGGAAGGGGGTGGGGCACTGTGAGACAGACATGCCAGTGTGCACGTGAAATGCAGAGAGCCCCCCCACGCTTGACAGGAATGGGCTCGTCCGCTATACGTGCGCTTGTATTTAGCGCTGGAACATTTCGTCTTTGCGCTTTATGGATTTGTTTTATGTAACACCAAAGCAGACTGTTGTTACCCGCACGTGTCATGTGTAGCATACGCTTCGGGGTATTTTTAGGTTTAAATACTAAAAAAACACCTAAAAGCTGGATTTGGAGACGTTTTAATAATTCATAGGCTGGCTGTTCTTTAAAATATGAAGTAAAGCATAAAAAATGCCTACGCGTGGTTGACATCACACATTATGATTTTTTTTTTAAAGAAAGAAAAAAACTGCGATTTTGTAGAATGTATTTTTGTTGTTGTTTTTTTACATGACGTGATGTAAAACGTGTTTTTAAGATTACATTTTCTTTTCTCAGCAGCCTACTTAAAGCAGTTTATTTCAACTGCAAGTTTTGTGATTAAAGAGAGAAAATTGCATTTTTTTTTGGCAGCCAAAATCTGAATAAGTTTGGATTAAAAGTCTCGTTTTGACCTCGAACGATCACATCTTGATCATAATTCCCGCTCAGCTGCTGTCCTAGAAAAAAAAAATCTTAATTTAAATTTTCAAATTTTCTGAGCACTTTAAGGATTTGTTGTCCTTGTTGGTTTACAAAAATACAGCTTGAAAATAGCAGTCATCCAGAAAAAGCAAAAACAGACTGGCAGCCTTTATTATATTTAAAAAATTATTATTTTTTGTTTAATTAAGTTCTCTAAATTGGTTTATTTACTTTTTGTCATGTAGGTGGACTGAAGATGTGGGTGATTTATTGAGAATATGGGTGGAAAAAAAAACAGGATAACTGTAACACAATGCAAATAAGAAAACTCAAGAAAGTCTTGATTATCCTGCAGCTTGTCACATGAACTCTACATAACCCTTAATAGAATTGGTAGAATTTTTTTAGGTAAGTTATCTTGATTTGTCTTAGTATGGCAGTCTGTTCAGAGCAGTGGGTCTCAAACTACGAGCCAGGCCCTCCAGAACCACTCCAGGTGCAATATGGAGTGAAGTTAAAGGTTTGGGGGCTAGGGTGCCAGGATGGCTCAGTGGATGAGCAGGTGACCGTGCACGCCACATGCTTGTGGTGCAGGTGGCCCAAGTTTGGGTCTGACCTGTGGTCCTTTCCTGCATGCCTTCCCCTATATCACTCTCCCCACTTACCTGTCTGTCTTCACTGTGCACTAAAAAGACCACAAAAAAAAAAAAACGTTTGAGGTTTAAATGCTTTTCTGTGTTTGAAGTGCGACATGCAGGAAATCCTTTGAAAACCACTGAGGCAGGGCATCGGGAGATATTTTATTTTATTTTAAAAATAATTAATATATGACTGTTTCTAATATGTAAATATTTACAGTGTACAAGGAGATAAAGTTAAACAGGTTTCAGTCACATCTGGATTTGGAACCAAACAGATGAATAATAGATGAACAAATGACCTCTCAGAGAGGAACACTTTCCATGCTGGTGGCTGGGGTCGCAAGCATTGCTCAACTGGGAGAGAAAGCACATGCAGAGTTAACATGTAGTTTAAATCACTTTACTATTAATTTAATTCAGCTGAGCGAAAACATCTCTCTCCGTCTTTTTGTGTCATACGTTCTCTGGAGCAACAACCACGGCGGGCTTGTCTGATACAATTTGATCTATACCTTCAAAATGCTGCAGCATGGTTAAATAAACTGCAGTTTTAACTATGTTATCTTCAGCTGCAGCTCAATCTCACGAGTTTCTGTTAACTTGCTCCTTATTTTAGGTGATTTATTGTAGCCCACCCAGCTGTCTGTGCTGCCTACTGATATAGTTTTCATGGTATCATCCAGGCATTATCTGAAACATGTGGTTACCTAACAGTGTAGCAAAAACAAAATATATATGACCACAATGATCCCAACAAGCAGGACGGAGAGTGGCTGCAGAAAATCTATATGTTTCAATAATAAACAAGCAAACTGCAAAAGCAGAACTTCCTTTTAAGAAGAACCCTGACAGAACTTTCTTCTTTTTCTGGGCTTAACAAGCTCAGAAAACTAAAGCATGAACCTTTCACTTCAGCAAGTAAATCAGTTGATATAACTGAGCAGCCAGTAATGGATCCAGTGGTGGAGCTGTTTTGTGAATTGCTGTTTCTGTGGTCAGTAATGGACTTTTCATTGTTGGCTCTGCTTCCTGCAGATCCACGAGCTTTACAGTGCATGCTGTCTTTTTGTGATATCAACCCTAAATGATGCGGTTGCATAGCAGCTCTCTTTAGAGAGGTTGGTAAATAATAAGAAGAATAAATTGATATATATGGGATATAAAATCAAACTGATGTATGAACACAGTGACAGTTCTCGCAGCCTTCCACTTCCATAAGAACCTGTCTCTCAGGTTTTCGATTATAAATTGAAAGTTACATTTTATACAGATTATTCAGCAATGAATAACGAAGATTACTCTGGAAAGAAAGAAAAAAGAAAGAGAATAAATTAAACTGGACCTACATTGACACACTATTACTGTCACTGCCTGCTTTGTCTGTCTAGCCTATAAAAAAAAGAATGTCACCCTCAGAGACCCTCGGGAGCCGGGTAAGTCGAAGCAGAGGGACGCCCCTGCGTGCACCTCATCCTTCTGTGGTGATGTGGCACTGACTCCTGCTGGCACTATAGAGCAAAGACACTGATGAGGATTTCCAGAGGTGTGAAGCACCTGGAGCATCGACATCTAGCAGGATAATATTTTGTAAAATATTCCAGCTTAAAGGTTTGCATTCAACACTCAAATAAAAAGCACATATGGCCTACGATGAACAAAACTAACATGTATTGAGTGAAAATGCCTTTGGTCTGTTTTTTTTTTTTTCATAAGCCCATTTGATATAATGCACATGAATAGTTTTAGACTGCGTTTAAGTCATCCTGTACATTAGAACTGTACCGCAGTCTGAAATGTGAAGAAGCAAAGCAGTAGCTAAAAACACAAGATATTAATTTCCATGATTCCACTAATGAAGCAGTCATTTAACCTTCTATTTATTGGATTTAAGTGGCCACATATTCTTTATATTTATGTCGTTTTTAGGATCCTTTGTCAACAACTATATCCTAAGTCGGCAATAGAATGTCAGATTTGCCATGTTTTGCTAAGATCACTTCCACTTTAATACTTCTCACATTCATGATTACTTGAGCTGGCTGTATTTTACATGCCACTGATTTTTAATGGTTACTGCAACGCGATCCCCTCGTTTTAATGTTTATTTTTGTCTCTTCAGATCATCAAACTTGTTCTAAAAACAATAGACTTGACGCAAACTTACTCCTGCACAAACAAGTTCAAATAATCCAAGACATGTAACATTTACATACACAAAAAAAGGGGGGGGGGTGCAGTGTGTAACTTTTTGTGCCCAACTGGTTATCTAGAATGTTCACATGCCAATCCTTGGGTGATAATTATTAACCCATTTTAACAGATTATACCAGTAATATTTCCATGTGAAAATTAACAACTAGCCTCCGGAAACAAAAAGCAGAACCTACCAGTTATACCTGAGCGGTCACAAGCAGGAATGAGGCCCTGTGAGTGCAAACTATCTAAAATGGATGTCCTGCCAAAATGGTGGAACCTGCACGGTTTATGATGAAACCTGCTCAAGGTCGCCGCATCACCTCTTCATTTGTGGCAGCAGTTACATGTTTCTGCTCCTTCAATAAGGTTTTACATTTCAACAGAGCAACCCCAGAAAGGACATTTTGAAAATTTTTATTCAAGAACATTAAGATCAACCATTGGAGTCAGAAAAGCAGAAAACAAACATAACTTAACAGAACTTTTCATCAGATGACTGGGTTCACATCATCCATGTTTTTGGGATGCATCAAACTTAAATTTTTTGACCTAATAACAGTATTTCTTGTGTGTGGCATTTTCACATCAACATACAATGTTTTTAAAACATTTGGAAAGCAGTTATTTTATTAGTTCAACATTATAGTACAAGGAGATAAAATGCAAATCTATATTCTCCTGCAAGATTTTATGCTTTAGCTGCCTTATGTTTACAATTAGATTCAAAATCCAAATTGCTGGAAAAACTGTTACATCTGTTACTTAGAATTTCAAAACAAATCTTGATTAAACTTAACTAAAAATGCCACACCTACAGGATACGGACGGTATTTGTTTTTAAAATCGATATAAAATGGATATGAATGTGAAAACAAAATTTTGTTACATCAAGTGCAAGCCAAAAACAAAACTATAAATGACATTTGTAATATAAAACTTGGTAAAAAATACTTATTTAAAACTGTACAATCACCAAGTACACAGAGTGAGCACATCAACCATTATTCATTTGGCTTCAGTGGCTTCAGCCTTGGGCTCCTGCAGACAGAAAGAACGGCAACAGCATCGTCAAACACATCCTTTTGGTCACATGATAATATATTCTTGTACTGAGATTTTCTCAGTTTAATTTGATTATCTTACAAGAGCCTTGAAAGGTTCATTCATTGTGAGATCAAATAAGATAAAGTGACTGACACAGAACTCAAACACATTAACTTCTACTGTCATTCAGAATTTTTAAAATGTTTTTACATCTTTACCTTTGCACTCTCCCGTGAAAAATTAAAGCACTCAAATAAGCACAAATGACCTGAAAAAAAAAGTAATAATGTCTGGTATAACATTTGTTTATTTGTAGAGTGAACAGAAACAAACCTCAGCCTTGGTGCTCCCATTCTCAGCAGGTTTGGCCTTCTTTGTTTTGGGTGCCCTCTACAAAATAAAAACACAATAAATTAAAACCACAGAACTGAATCAGGTAGACATGCAGCAAACATCTTACAGAGATGTTCCCAGATTGTAAGCATGTGCCTTCAGGGTTTATACCTTTGCAACAGCCTTTTTCTTAGCCTCCACTGCTGCAGGTTTCGGTTTCTGCAAAACAAGAAGATTTTTTAATCCATTAGACACAGACTGTGGAGTCTATGTGAAAATAAAAACTTATTCCAAGGTAATAAACCCCCACTTGATGATGGGTTTTGTTATTTCTACATGTCATATTGCTTCTTACAAAACTAGCAGATATTTAACAGTAACTGCAAAGTTAAACAGCACTAATTTAAATATAGTAAATTGTGTTTATAATGGACTTACTGATGCCAGCCGTGCAGAGGTTCTCTTAGGCTGTAGAGACACAAGGAAGTGAAACTTAACACACACACCGTCTTATTTTGCATCAATAATAATAACTTTGTTTATATATTTTAAAGTGTATGCAAGCATGCAAAAAGTAAATTAAAACAGAAAGCCAGACAAAATGATATAAAACTGGAGTAGAGTTTGGATAAATACATTAACTAAGTACATCATCCTAAATAAGGCTAAAAAAATTATTAAATAAGTAGCAAAAAACATACAAATACATTAATAATCAGCATTTTACCCATAAATATTAAATTCAACTGCAGTCACCATAATATAAAAATATATTTTAAAAACTGTTTATTTCAGACATACCTCAGAGGAAGCAGGTGCCTGTAAGAAAAAGAACAGGAAAACACATTAAAAACTGAAAAGCAGAATTGCATAAAAATAAAATACACAGGAGCCCGAATAGCACAATATTAGAAAAAGGCATAAAAGGTTCTTATATGCACTGTTTTGTCTTGTATAAAGAGAAAAATGGTCACAGAAGATCTAACACAAATGCAAACTTTTGCACACCACTCTCAATTTTCAAGTTCACAAAGAGCGTTCCCGCGCATATTTGAATTCAAATTTGGGCAGTCCTGTCACCATGACACCGCCTTGGCGCCCTGACAGCTTCCTTTGTTTTGTATCAGTGCGCGCCTACAGACAGCTGTTGGGAAACTGATAAGATTACTACTTTACTAATCTGTAGTTACACGAAAAAAAAATGCAGCTAAACGCGAGCTTGTAGAGGTTTAAAGGAAGAGGGGGAGAAAAAAAAATTACGGTTAAATTTAGGTTCAGATTTCATCAGGGAAAAAATATTACATTTTTAATCGTTTAATATGTATCTTTTTTATAGTAACGCCACACACTGTAACCGAAATTAAACGCATTAAAAGTGAGACAAAATGCGAACAATTAAGGAGATTTAAAAAAAAAAAAAATTATTGCATTTGTGCATTTTTTTTTCCCTCGCTGCGCACTTCCAAACAGAAACCAAAACACATTTGACGTTTTTCTAATAGTGGACTTATTGCCATTAATAAACATGTGTTAAATGAGGATGCGTGATCAAGCCTGGCTTTTATTATTCAAAATCAGAGCGGGGGGGGGGGGGATAATAATCGCCACCTCCCCTCCCCCCACTCCTTCCTCAAATTTGCAGCCTGCGCTCGGGCTTATTTTGATTGCTCGACAACAGCTCAGTTCACATTTATCGTTCACTAATTCAGATTACAAGTTACGCATTACAACGTCGACGCGTTGGCTGAGAAAAAAAAAAGAAACGCAAAGAAAAGACATTCACAATCCCTACTAGAAGTTTGTTACTGCGTTTAACCCAGCAAGATCTGTGCCCTGCCTACTGCCAGAGAGGTGGGGGGGAAAAAAGATGGTGTCAGAAATTTTGCACAACGCAATGTCAACGCTTGGACTAACAAGAGCTTGGGCGTTGAACAACAAAACAGATAAAAAAAAATGTATGCAATCATACGTGTCTAACTCGTTACGATAATTTTAAGTCATGAGCAAGAATTTAAACTTTTATTTTCGACGGGTGGGAGGATGCTTGTGCTGCTCTCCACTGTCAGACCGCCATTGCTAAAACGCTTGTTAGGGATGATGACGTTCTTAAGCAGAAATATCAGGCGCAGCCTAACATTAACTTCACGCTGCAAATACGAATCCAACGCCACAGACTTAAAATAAATTCAATTAAAAGATCTTACCTTTGCTTTGCCCATGTTCTCAGCGGGAAACGAGGAAAAATGTAAGGAAAATACAGCCGCGAAAGTGGCTTTTTTCGAAGAGATAACACACGCCAACCAAGCGCTCGCAGCGGAAAATGGCGAATGTATAATGCAAACGAATGTTCTTGTAGTTTATACACTGAAATATAAGAACGAAACCGGTTTGAACCAGTTTTGTGTTTCGACTCTCGCCATTGGACGCAAAAGCATCACGTGGGTTGAGGCGCCTCCCATTTGTTAAAAAGGCAGGCGGCAACTTGAAGGAATTCCGACCACAATCGCGGGGTGGCGCTGTATGAACGATTTCGATTAATTCTGTTTACTGTAACCGAAAAAATAAATACGCAGATTTATACGCACGTCAAAGTCATTGCATCGTTTGTTCTCCCGTCTCTGTCTGATAAACTGAACATTTCTGCAGGTAAATCTCGCCAGAACTGAATTGCTACTTTGTAGCTGATTCCCCGCGTTGCAATCGACCAATCACATTGTTTGATGTCACAGCTTTGCGACTTGAGGCATAAGACGGTCGTGGGTGAAGATCAGATTATGATGCTTTCTGGCAGCGTTCTGTGGATGAATAGATCCATTTGGTTTGAGCCCTGTATAAAACCAAAAATCAGCGTGTTGTTGTTATTATTACTGGGGGTGGGGGGTCCTCGAGACAAACTTGTACGTTGTGTAGGGTTAGTTTGTTCCATCTTTGCATGCACAGCACTATAGGGCACGCCACCTTTGCATACAGTTTCACATTTGACTAGTTTTACATAGCTTTCATGGTTATATTAATATTTTCTGAGTCTTTTATTTCTAAGTTGCAATGCTTTGACATCACAACAGCACAATTTACCAGCTGCATTGATGGTCCTGAAGCAACATAAATTATGTTGTATGAACAACACAGGATATCAGACTAACTAGTTCAACGTACATTTGTCTGCTATATGGACCAGTCAGTCTACTTTCACTTTGTCTTATAATAGTAAGAAATAGTGTTCTGTTAACATGTTTTGGAGAAATGTGCATTTTAGCCCATTTGACTTGAATAATTATTACAATTCTTATAATTTCATAAATCATTTTTTCCATTTATAACTGGAATGGGCATGCATAAAGTGGACAAACGGGCTTATTTTAGAAAATGCAAGTTACCAGACCATATTTTAAATAGTTAAAATTAGGACACCAACATTAAAATAATGCTCACATCAGTAGTAATCTAGTACTGTATAACTGATAAGCAGTACATTTTCATCTGATTGTCCGGTATTCTCATTTTTTGATTAGATACACTTTACATTGATTAATTTTCTTTTCACCCTTGAACTCTTAGGGGAACATAGGGAGAATTTTTGTATATTATTCAGGTCTTCAGTTTTCACCAAACAAATAAAACCCAACATAGTGCTGAAAAAAGTAAAAGTCTGCTTGTGGTGTAACACCAACATGCACAATAGCAATTATGAACGATGATTTAACATTTGCAATAATATCTTATTAGTAGCTGATAATTTGTAAGGCTCAATACTTCCAATAGTTAGCAGCAGCAATTATATCGGTATGGCTGTATGTGCTGAAAGCTGTCTACTTGTCAAAAGGACCCATTAATCCAAACCAAATACAGTGAGCTTCTCCCCAGGGTCTAAAAATCAACAGCATAGACCAACAAAAAATATATATATATTTTTGCTGCACAACTTAAGAAAATAGATACCAACATATTGAGAGCCAGATGGAGACAAAAACTTAGACGTGCAGGATGTAAGTACAAAACAGTGAATTTCACATGATTTAATAATATCTGACATACAGTAATTTATTTTGTTCAAGAAAGCTGGTCAAAATATAGTTATGTTGTCAAGATCACACTCAACAAACAACACTAAGCTTGAACAACAGTTTAAAAGTTCTGTGGACGAATGTTTTAGAACCAAAACAGGATCCGTGGCTTCCGCTCACATAAAATGACCTTCCAGTCAACGGCATGCATTTGACAGACAATTTACACAATTATTTAACTACATCTTGACCAGATATTTCCACCTATTAGACTTCTTAAATCTACAATCATAAATAGCAGGATTATTCTACAGCCCCATAGGGGTAAAACTGCCCTCTCTTACAGATCAGCAACAAAATAAAACCGCTCCCAGTTACTGCTTGTTCTTCCCTTTTCCACAGAAGCCCTTTTGGGAAGAGGATGGGAGAGGTTTCATCCCCGCTTCAGAGGATTTCTTCTTCTGTGCCTTCTTAGGCCGACACAGCTTCACTGCATAAGTCATTAAAGAAAGAGTCTCGTTTGTGCTTCAGTGCTTCTAGGAAGTCCTGAACTCGTTCTTCCCGGCAGGCAGTGTAGTGCAGTAGCGCCTCTTGTCGTCTCTGGGCATCGACGGGTTTTCCATTCCCATGATGCTGCGAGAGCTCTGCTACACAAACACGATCTGCTTCCAGCTGCTGCAGAGCCTGATGCTCTCGATGGAGGTCTCTGGCTTTCTGTAGTAACATACACACACACACACACACACACACACACACCAAATTAGATATGCATTAAATACTTGAATCACCAATTAAAATCTTTGCTTTTTTAACAACACAAACTGTTTTGCAAAGTAATACTAATCCAGGGTAATTGTGAATTGTTAAGATTAATGTTTTCAAGTGATAACCAGCAACACACAGCCCTCTCTAAGCCCTTTTCAGATATGGGATACATAACACTGCTGGCTTTAACAATATTATTCTAAACTGGTGGCATTCAGACGTACTAGTTTGTTTTTACAAAAATGTTCCTCAAAGCTTCTTTCAGGCATAGTTAAAACAGTACTTGTGGAATATTGTGTACTGTGTGTAAGATTTGGCAGTACATTAAGTGTTTAATAATGCAGTCAGTTTTCCTATCACAGGAGTTATAATAGTGATTCTTCTTAATCTGATCCATCACAGACTGTCTTCCCCGTCATAAAGTCTTTACAATAAAAATGTATGTTATAGGCATTTCCATTTGTAACACAGTAGACAGTAGTGTATCTTCTATGCTCACTGTGATGCTTACTGACCAGAGCTGGTGCTGAAGTTGCAGCTTCCTCGTATGATATTAGTTTAGCTAGTGTGAGAATGTAAGACAGAGTGAGGGTGGAGGTCTCAGAGTGAAAGGGGGACGTTTTTGCCATTTAGGACTCTCCAAAACATTAATAAGATCCCAGGTTTGAGATACAAACCCAGCCTCAGGTGGTCACAAGCTAGTGAACTCCCAGTGCCGGTTCCATGTTTGATCTCCTAAATCAAACATGCAGAGCCATCTGTTGTGGTGATCTCTTGGGGAGGAAAAAAGGGACCAGTAGAAGGCATCTTTCCTAGCAGCTCACAAAAATGCAGGACAGGCATGCAGTTGTAATTGGGCGCCGTCTTCATGCCCTGTGCCTCACCTGGTTCCTTTTGTTTGCGTTTGGCTTTGGTTTGCAATTATACTAAAGCATATTTGCCAACAAGTCCAGACACTGCTTTACGCCACTGATACTGACTTACACACTTCATGTTTATTCCTGTTAAGTTAAATAAATATTTGTTAATTCTTTATTCTGCTGTGCTGTGGCCTGGTCAGTCGGTCATATCAGCGACCAGGGTGCAACATGAAGCCGATACACTCAGCTGCCATCACGTTAATGAAAAATAGAGCATGGCTGACAGTGGGTGACAGGGGTCATAATTACAGTAGTACCTAAACAGCCGAGTCCAATTAGATTCAATACCAAACAGCAGTGTAGTTCAGTTCTGATCTGACACTACATTTTTACACTGCTTCTACAATCCTTTAACCACATTTAAATCCTCCCCAGGACTGAAATGAAGGAGGCCACAAACAAAAAGCATTACGACTTCCAAAATCCGCTATAGTCTTCCACTCTCTCTGCACACCTTTTCCAATACAGATTCACACTTTGAGGACAAAGAGCTGTGGGGTACTCAAACTAGACATGGTTGCCTTGTACCGTGCCCAAGCATTATTGTCCCCAATCCTGGCTGACCCATGCTCACACTGTTCTTGATGATTTGGACAATATGAAGCAAACTTCAGCTTGTCTAAACAAACTAAACTCCTCTCTCACACTCGCTCTTTCTTACATGCACAGGTGCTTTTGTAAATTGCTGCGGCAGAGCACAGTTTTTGGTTTAACTGGGGCAAGTCTTGGAAGCAGCGGCACACGGTCCTCTCACATTATAGATTTCTTAATCACTAAACACAGTGATTTTCATAGAGGAAGCTATAATTGGGGAAGCGCTGGAATTCTATGCTTGGACATGATTAGCAAACACAACACATGCATACAGCGCCTGAATCAACCTGAACTCGTCACTTAACCTAACCTGGGCACAGCATAGAGTGACCACTCTTGTCAAACGAACTGGACTTTTGAGTGGCAAATATGCTCGGCCACAGCGCATGGATGACATAGTGTGAGTACACCCCAATTCTGTCTCAGTATTATGCTTACCTGGATGGATTTGTGATTTAGCTGATACTGCAGAATGGCTTCACACAGGTTCCAGAACGAGTACTCTGGCCACAGAACCGACTGAAACACTAGGCAGGAGTGGGATGTCTGCAGGCAGAGGACACGTGAAAATCAGTGCACGTGTCACAGGAGAAACTGTAAATTGTTTCACCATAAATGTTTTTACAGTTCGTACTCTTACTTCATTATTAGATTAATGCTTTCTATCAAAGACTGCACCCCCAAACTGGAGGTGATACTTGTCACAGGCATAAACCAATTTAGGAAAAAAAAAACTTAGGTGCAAACACATCGTTAAAGACTGATATATAAAGATAAGTGAGTAATACAAAGAATCCCCTCTGAGTCTCTTACAGCTGACAAATCTTTCCTTGTAAAACCCAAGTGTTTCTCTTCCCTGATGGTCACTACAGATAAACACTGATAAAGCCAATTAAATACAGGCTGTACAGTAACTGTGGACAGAGATTGAAACACTCATCACAGATTTATTTCTTTTGGCCTCAAAGACAGTTTTGGGGGATTATTTTCATGAACAGACAGCTTTGTTCAAAATGACGTTTGAAGGTGAATGCAGTGACCAGCACGTCCTGCAAAACAGGTCTAACCACCAGAGTGACAATCTTTCAAAGTCAGAAAAAATATATATTACTCATCGAGGGTTTGGCCTTCCCCCAAAAGAAAAATCACCAAGCCTGCGATAAAAATATGTTTAACCTTTGTTTGTTTGTTTTTGCTTTTTTATATGGGCTAAAATTTAGTTGAGCATTAAATACGCCTAGTTATTGTTTTTTTTTGTTTTTTTTTAAAGTAACACCTCTCAGTCCCTGAACAGTATGCAGACCAATCTTGTTGTCACTGTGAGCCGGGAAAAACCCTCCTCCTAATTCATCACGATCACTAAACATTCAGCCGAGCTTGTAAATTCAGTACTCAATCTTTCTTTGATGTTTTCATAGTTTTAATGAAATCTTCCAAGGGGCATATTAAACAGAAAACAACAGTCATCTTCAAGCATAAATCAATTCACTTTTATGCATGCAGCTAGCAAAAGGTCATTTCAATGTGCTTTATATTGCAATATTCTATACAATATTAGGGACATCCTGATGGGAATTGTTCAAACAAACTATTCTTATGCAAATTATTACAAATGATGGATTTGCAGTAATAAAGGGGTCAGCCTATAATTGGCTAAAACATCTGGATCAAGTGAAGGCTTTAAACTGTAGGTAAAAAGTAATTACAGACCTTAAAATTCTGTGGTATGTAGTCAAATACACTGATCATATTTAAAATCTAAAAATTAATTAATGCCAACACGTCACTGAAGAGCCTAGGGGTGACTGGATAGTTTATATGAAGCAAGTGTCGGACTTTGCTTAGAGAGATCAATAGGAGAGAAGCAGTATAAAGCTCTGGTACTTGGCGAAACACCTGTGGGAAAGATGTGATTAATTTTGTGCCGTCAGCTGTTTATGCCACCCATCTCATCCTCACCTGCCAAAGAAGAAAGTCGCTGAGGCGCACCTCTCCAGAGGTGCGAATGAGCAAATCGGGATTGGGAGAGTTATTGCTGTACAGACACTCACTTAGCAACGACTCCGATACGTCACTGTGCATCACAGAAACACAACCAGCTTGTTAACACAACGGCACCCCAGAATATCTTTCTATACAGAATTTACCAAAGGATGACGAGATGAACTTAGTGCTGTCTCATTTACCTTCCTTTGATCAGGCCTTGCTCTACTCCCCAAGCCATTTCCCTGACTGCATTGGTGATTTCATATCTTGATGTGTAGGCAAAGCACACATTGAGAAAACATCTACAAAACAAGAATTTGCAGTGCTGTGGTCATTTTTAGTGTATAGTATAAAAGAGCACAGTACTGAACCAAAAGCAAAAACTACTAAACACACTTATTGTGATTCCTGGTTGTGAGCACAGCTTTGGCAATAATCTGCTGAAGGTCCAGTGGGAGCATATTCAAGTCGCCCAGCACTCGGATGCAAACACCATGCTTCTCCAGATTTTCACTGTGAAGCAAAACAGGAAGACATTTAGAAGAAAGTCATGAAGATGATCAGGTTATATAGAAAGACAGCTCGGTTTCTTCGAGGCTGCCTGCATTTTCTCCCCAGAAAATCAGAAAGGAGCCTTCACAGAAACGTTTCAACGAGTGCTCAGTGTGTACAGTGGACCTGAAACCATCCAGCACTGCGCAAACTTCATTTGTCATAAAGCAGCCTCATAGTTTGATTATGTCAAATATGCGACACGCGATATACATTATCCAATATACAAGATTATGTCCAGTGTACCACACCATTGGACAGCTTACTCCAATAAATCAAGAGCAAAACATGAACATTTGAACAAGTGAACTTAGCCACTTAAACCACATAAAAAGTCTTGTGTGCAACAAATACAGACTAAAGGGCAACATTTGGCAATGGATTAGCTAACGAGCTATATACTCGTTTTTTTTTTTTAATTTCTCAAACGGAAAAAACAAGTCAGCTGTAAAATGTTTCATACTCATGTTGAAACATGGAGAAATGGCTTGGAGATGAACCATACTAGCTTTAAAAGCTCTTTGTGGCAGTTATCACTTGCTTTAAAAGTTAACTACATGCCCCACAATGATCAGAGTTAAGAGAAAACTAGAAAATAATCCACAGTTGTTGAATACATTTTCTGACATATTGCAGTACAATGAAAAAGTCAGCACTATTTAAAACGGCAATGGAAACAACTGAGATTGTGCACTCCCTATTTATAAAAGTCAGCCATTCTTCCTCTTGGCTATCCAACCACCACTGACTCAATGCCTAATGCAGTAGTAAATGTTTCTGTGTCAACTCTGTTGTGTCTGCCTAAACCAATCCATCCAATCCCACCATAAAGGTGAGCTCAAATTAGCCTGTGCCCCTGCTGGCGGGCAAAATTTAGCAAGTGGCCTTCAGAAGTTGTTGTTACAATTGTTTTCCTGTGTACTCATTTACTTTAACTTCAGATTAAAGCTTGAGCACTCCATGTGGGGTTTTTTCTAAACTTTACTTTAAGGAAGCTATGAATCATGTGATGTACACAGTGTGACCACAAGCAAAAGCAAAGTGGAAAACACAACTTGAAACTCACCGTTCCTCCAGTAGCCTTTCAAACTTCTGCTTGGCCAGCTCCATTAACCCATCCACCTCATCTTTAGTGCGCTTGAAGTTCTCAATGCTGAAGGCATACACCGTCACCTCGGGGATATTCAAATGTTTACACCAACGTAGTGTCTGGTGTGGAGAAGACAAAGGATTTGACAGACATCAGCAATTTATTTCTGCCCAAATCATATGCATTTCCCAGCCCCAAACCCCCAAATTCACCTCTGCCAGCTTGTTGAAGCCCTGCATGTGTCCTTCCTGCCGCTCCATGTTTTTCTTACGTGCAAAGCGTCGATTACCATCCATGATGAAGGCCACGTGTTTAGGCATAGGTCCTGCCTGGAAGATAAGTGCAGAACAGGGGGATCAAAAGAGATGCGGGATGACAGAAAATTGAGGTGTGTGCCAGAAAATGCATTAATAACCTATAATCTATAAAACACAAATGCTGTCTGGTTCTAATGGGAATATAAATTTTTGCTAGATATTTCAAATGCAAATAAAAAAGATGGATGAAAAACCATCTCCATCCATGTGTTTGCATTTTGAACCATTTGTTCTGAGAAAACAAGATTATTTGAGCTCTGGAGAATTACTGTGAATATCTTGGATTGCTTCTGAATAATTTATCAACATATCAAGTATAACAGCAGTAAAATAATCAATAATGATAATGAAGAACTGATTCCATGTGGCCCCCTCAGTGGATCTGATTGCTTTGGGTTACAGAAAATAGCACCAGCTTAGGTATTTATATCAGAGTCAGCTGCTTAAGAACTATTATTCTTAATTTCTAATCTAGCTTTTTAATTATCTTTACAGTATTTTCTGACTCTTTTAAACATCTGAATGGAACAAAATAATCCTACAATGGTTTGCTCTTTTTTGAAATGGTTCAATTTGCCACTAAATTTCCCATCTAGGTAGTATGAAATGGCATGCCTTTGACTGTAGTGCAGACACCGGAGAAACTGAAACACATTTCATGCAAATATATAAAATATAACATCTTCAAGCAATTTCCTCTTTAATGAGACCCTCTGCAGACAGGAGGGCTCTGCAGAGGGTCACCGGGACTGCTGAAAAGATCATCGGCTGCCCCCTGCCCCACCTGGAGAACATTGCCAGCTCTCGCTGCATTAGCAGAGCAAAGTAAATCTTGGCAGAGCCCTCTCACCCTGGTCAACATCTGTTTAACCTGCTACCAACAGGGAAGAGACCCGGGTCCCGCAAAGGCAGGACGAAAACGATGAGGAACTGTTTCTACCCCTGGGCCACAGACTCTTGGACACTTTACAGTAATAGCTTCACTGATTCACTGCTCACTTCTTCTTCTGACTACCTCACTGTGCTATATTAGTACGTTCAGTATATCATAACCCTCCTCTGTGCAATAACTGGCATTTGTGCAATATTGGTATATTTTGTATATTTGTTACATATTTATTCCCCTGTAAGTGCTTGTATTGTTTCATATACATATACATACTGGTTTTAAAGTATTTTTATTATTTTCTTGTTTAAGTTTTATAATGAAAGGCACTGAACTGTGGCAGCTGCTACATTTTCAGCTTACTCAGTGTTTGATGACAATAAAAGCTTTCTATTCTACTCTATTCTATCAAATAGAATGAAAGTGATATTTAATCACCATCTACCAACTTGGCACAATTCCAGATTTCTTTTAGTGCTCATAATATTTGCGATATCCCCAGAAATGTCATGTCAAAAAAGGGGGTTTTCTTTCCTTCTTTCTTTTACAAAGATACATAGGTCTGCGAGTGAAAAGCAGAAGACGAACACGAGGCTAAACAAGACAATCACCTTATAAGGTACAGATTTACCATACCTTTAGGATATTAGCAGAAATCTTTTCAAGCAGGGTCAGCTCGCCTTCTTTAATCCACGACATTTTCGTGCTGCTGAAAGACATAAAAATTAAAAAGGGGGGTGGGGGGGCGTTTATGAGAGCACACAAATCACACACTCCTTACAGGAAAATAACCCCCACTAAGTTTCAGTTTTCAGGACGAGGAAGACATGCGCATCTCGTATTAACGTCCCATTTTTAGAAAATATTGCATTTCATTTGCAGCCACTTTTAGATTTCACCGTTCACTGCCATCCCGGTTCACGAGACATGCAGAGAAGTATCCTGCCGCGAGGCTGGAAAAGCACCAACATGCGCTCTCATCGCCCAAAAAACACTTACACTGCTTCATTCATTCAAACTACTGAGGCACAAGCTGTTCTACTCACAAAATGCGATCGTTTTATCACATTTCACAGACCTTCCAACTCACAACCTTAACGATGACGACCTCTTCCGTATTGGAGTTAAGTGACGTATTAACGTGGTGACGACTTCCTGTCAGCGTTTAGTACCGTTTCAAAGCATAGATATATATACATAGATACCTCGTTGACTGGTTCGGCCATAGATACATGGGTTCGGCCCGCTGATGCGACGTAACTGTGTGTCCGCCATATTGGAGGAGGCAAAGCTGCGCTGTGAACTAATA
>JAVDPK010000957.1:800001-822718 GCA_034780415.1 Cichlasoma orientale | reverse complement strand
ACGATCTTACCAAATCTACGATTAGCCTTAGCCAGCAGTTTCAAATTTCCATGAATGTCACCTGCTCTGGCCCCTGGAAGACATTTGACTATGGTCGCTGGTGTCGCTAGCTTCACGTTTCTCAAAACAGAGTTGCCAATAATCAGAGTTTGTTCCTCGGCGGTTGTGTCGCCGAGTGGAGAAAAACGATTAGAGACGTGAAACCTAAATACAACACAGGGAAACCTTGGGACATCCAACTAAACACAAGACATGAGACAAGGGAGTAAGACATGAGAACCCACATACATAGGAACCCTGACGGAACAGGAGGAAAAGGGAGGTAAACCAGACTAGACACCAGAGGGATAACACAAACACCTGAACACAGATCATGGGAAGACAACATGAGGGAAACATGAACTAACTACAAATAACTAAACAGAAAACCATGATGACTAAAATCCTAATACAAAACTAACACCAACTCAAAAGCACAAGGCGCACTGGGCCACAGGCCCAGGAACATGCCCAACACAAAAACTGAATATTTAGAACAAGTTTGTCAACTGCTGGATCTTGTCACAAACACAAACTATGAAGTCTATTTATTGGGAGACTTGAACATTGATTGTTGCTCTTCAAACTGTCCCATGAAATCAAAACTAATAACTGCAACTGCTGCTTGTGGTCTAACACAGATAATAAATGAACCAACTAGAGTAAGTTACAAAAGTGATAGAACCAAAACAGCAACTTGTATTGACCATATTTTTTACAAACATGTCACATTTCTGCACGGACCCTTCATCCACTCCTGTAGGTTTTAGTGACCATAATGTAATAAAAATAGTAAAGAAAACAAAAATTCCTAGAATTGGTACAAAATTCATCAGAAAAAGAACATTCAACAATTTTGATCTTGTTAAATACATAGAGGAGATTAAAAATGTTGATTGGACAGAAGTGTTTGCAGAGAAAGATCCTGAAGATGCATTTCAGATATTTGATAAGTTATTAACTAACATTGTGAACAAACATGCACCTGTAAAGAAGTTCACAGTGCGTAAATTAAATACACTGTGGCTAGAGAAGGATTTAAAACAACAAATGCTGACTAGAGACCAAGCTAAGCTGACTGCAATTAAATCCGGACTTCAGTCAGACTGGATTACATATCGTAAACTATGAAATTCTGTAACTAAACAAAACAAGATAAAGAAGAAAAATACTATCAAGAGAAAATACAAAAAAGTAAAGACAGTAAACAATTATGGGAAACTCTAAATTGTCTTTTGAAAGGCAATACCTGCACTTCCTCCTATTTGGAGACTTACAGTGGGCACTTAACTAAATCATATGATATAGCCAATCATTTAAACAATTATTTTCTAAACAAGATTGATTCCTTAAGAAGCACCTTGAATAAGGAAAACATATCATATTCACTAATAAATGAAATGATGCATAATAAAACGTGCAATTTTATTTTTGAAAATGTAAGTATATTAAAAGTTGAATCATTACTTATGACTGACAAAGACAGACCTCCTGGGGTGGATGAACTGGATGGGCAACTATTAAAACCTATAGCCTCAGTTATTGCTCCATACTATAATTAGCTACCTTTTTCTGGTCGAGGATTGCCTTTATGTTACTTGTTATCCAGGGTTTGTTATTGTGGAAACAGTTTTTGCCTTTTTAAGTGAATAGAAAAAAAAAGTCATTTATAAAACAAACAAATAATTGCTTACTATTTTTTTTATTAAGCCACCTAACGCTGACCTATGAATCATTCAAGCATAAAAAGACACCCATGGGAAATGCCAAAGATAACACAGTTTGACAGGCATAAAATAGTATTTTTGTGCCAACATGGTGATTCCCAAAGAGCTATTACCTGAAAACGTGCAGTGTGTCCTTAAAAAAATGAGGAAACTGGACAAGTGGGGGACAAAAGAAGCAGATCAAGCATAAAATACATAAATACCCCCCCCCTCCACCCACCCACCCACCCACACACACACACATATTTTGATATCTTAACAGATGGATACATCATAATCAAATAATCAATGGAGGACAGAAATAAAGCAAAAATAAATACTGCATGGTAAAGTATTAAAAAATAAAGTCTTCTTTCTTTCTTATTTGCAAAGGTAACCCACAAAACCATTAAAGCATTAGAACATTAAAATGTAGAAAAAAAAGGATTTTGTTGGCAAGTAAAGGGTGGCTACTAATAACTCAAAAAGCAAATATGTAACAATCACTAAAATTAGATTTTTACCAGTAATTAT
Organism: Cichlasoma orientale; assembly: GCA_034780415.1. NCBI lineage: Eukaryota > Metazoa > Chordata > Actinopteri > Cichliformes > Cichlidae > Cichlasoma > Cichlasoma orientale. Next base: position 820,439 of record JAVDPK010000957.1, on the reverse strand, counting down.
AGATCAAAAAATGAATAATTGAGGCTTTTAGTACAATAAACAGAAAGGAAGACAAAGAAATAGTTATAGGTGACAATACTGATCTGCAACAACTGCCAAAAGAGGCGGGAAAAGGACAAGCTAAAGGCTCAGTGTTCAAATGTCAAATATTTAGGCTTATCAATTTACCTTTAAGATTAAATGTCATATTTGAAGACTGCAAATTGCACACCTGCAATAGCTGTTAATGTGAAAATGAGTCAGACAAAAGGTCCATTGTGGTCCATTGTCCCCCAAACTCAATGTAAAGCCTTATTTTTACTTTTTTTTTTGGGGGGGGGGGGTAAATTGCACATATTTTTCTAAAGACCTCTCAGACCAGTCATCATCTGTTTTGTAAATGGATGGTAAAACAAATCCATTTTATAATGTGCTTTAACTTCTTTACACTAACAGAAATACATGTTATTATGCAATAGTTTTACTGGTCTGTCGCCTTTAAAGTCAAACTGGGTTGCAACCAGTTCGACACCCCTGATGTTGTAACTTTATAACCATTGCTTTAAATGTATGGTTTTATTTCAGAATATGGTGGCTCTATTTTAGAGGGAAATAATACCTGTGATTATTAGTTTCAAACCGCTTTGAACACAGTCTCAGAAACGTGAGACATAATTTGGTCGTAATTGCTTATCTGCAGTGTAGTTCTACCTTCGACCTCTGGGGTGTGACAGCAAGTTCATCAACACTTCCCTCACACTTTTCAATGGCAAAGAAGAAGTTTCAGATTTTTTGAGGGGGGCGAGGGGCTGGCCTTTTTTGTTCCGCTGGAGAGTCCTGCTTGAACGGTGAGCAGGAGCACAACAGAACGGCAAGAAATTACAGCGCCGCGGACAATCGGCCAAATCACAGCACCGGGAAGGATCTGGCTGCGCCGCCGAGGAAGAGCGGTTCGAAATAGGACGGCATCGCCCTGCAGCTGCGCCGCTACTGGCTCTAGGGTCAACGGGCAGACGAGCAACTGGCAGCTATCGCCGTTAGCCTTAACTCCTCTGCGGGTCTGGGGGGGTTCTGGTAGGGGCAGGGGGCGGGGGTACACCGAGAAGGGAGAAGACTACACGCCGAAAGGAGGGGGCTGGAAGTCTGAGACGCTTCCAGTCTGAAGGGGGCCGGCGGTTTGGCCACAGCACCCCCCGGACTAGCTAGCTTGTACCCGCGCGGCTAAGTGAATGGGATGGAGCCGGGAACGTCTGGCGCTGGTAGGTTTATTTTTACTTTAGTGGTTTAAAATGCAAGCAATCCGGGTGTATACTGCGGACCGAGCTGCAGCTGATAAAACGAGACAGCGTAGCCTGGCCTTAGCGTCAGGGGGATCTGCGAGGATGCTTGGTGTCAACCCTCTCTGTTGCATCGCAACATTTAGAGAAGAGAGGGTGGGAGAAGGAGAGGGGCTATCTTGCTGTCTGCATGCACTACACTCCGTAGAAAGCGTTATTATCTATCCAGATTTTTAGATTTAGACGAGCCTTTTTGGAGTCTGACATGCGCGGGGGCAGGGAGGTCGTGGGAATCTTGGTGAGGAGGGACGAGGTGAAGCCCGCCTTCAAGCAGCGGCGGCAGCAGCAGCTGGCTGCGCCCGCAAGCCCCACAGAGCTGACCAGCCTACCTTTTCACTGACAGGTTACGATTGCTAACATAGTTAAGGTTGTCAGAAGAGTTTAGCACAGTGTCCTTACATGCACACATTACAGATAACCTCAGGCCTACCATTTGCAGAGGTAAATGAATTATTTATCCATGTGAAATAAACGAATCTTCCTCTTGCTGTTGGAGATGACATACTCTGATTTTAGACTGAGGAAAGCACGTGCAGACCATTATGTTTGTGTTGCGGTTTTAGCCTGCATCCGCAGACAGTCCTTATCAGTTCCAGTCAGATCAGAAATGGTCTTTATTTGGCAGTTTTCTTGGTTGACACTGAGGTGTGGAGTCGAGCAATCAAAGCACTCACTAGACTTGACTTAATTGCCCAGGTCTGAAGTATGTGGAAGAGGGCATGGCATTAATAATACAACCATGAATGCTTTACATTTGTATAAGGCATGGCTTTTATAAATAATTTTTAATTAATGTGAAGTGTTGTGACTCTAATAATTTACCATGTGAACTGTTAATGACGGTAGATCCTCTTTGGATTTCTTCAGGCTTGTGTTCATGCAAAGGAGGCCTGATACTGAAATCACATCATCATCATTCCAGATCCTGAACCTTGAAATCCAATGAATAGGCTTGTTTAATTTTTGAAGTTTGAGGGGGGAAGGGCCTCCAGGCCCCTGGGCCCCTCATTTCAAAGTCTCCTTTTGTGTTTTAAGTGTGATGATTCAGTTTTCTATTTTTAAGATTTATCTGGTTGCCACATTTGCTTCATGGTCAGCAGCCATGTACTCAGAAAGACACAACTGGTTTGGCCAAAAAAATTGATGGCTAAGTGGCAAGTGCCTTGTAATTTGTGTACTTGGCTGATGAGGTCTTGGTAAACAACCAGGCTGCCCAATAATTTAAGATTTTGGAGGTTCATTATTCTTTTTCTTTTTTTTTTTTTTTTAACTTTTAGTGTGCATTTGAATGTTACCACTAGCTAGACATGTGCCATTACCAGCAATTTTAATGTTGAGTTGTTTAAAAACTACATATTGATTTTCAGAAAATGTATTTAACTTATTTGTTAGAGAAATGCTGTGCAGTACTGTCTGAAAATGTACCTAAAATTTGTTGTCCTGCAAAACTGACTGAGGGACTACCAACTGGCTGTTTATAAACAAAATGCATGTCATCCCAACTTTAAAATAGTCATTCCCATGTGACTTGGTGTTTTTGCTTATTACGTCATTGTAAAGGCTTTAAGTAGCGAGGGTCTTCATGTTGTCATGCAGCGCCAAAGCTCTGCTTTAAGTCTTACCGCCCGGGAAAGACTGCTATTGTGTTGGGATATGTGAGAGCGCTGGCTCCGCTTCTCACCATCTGCCTTCACTGGCACGAGGGCGACGTGTGTGTCATTGTGTGTAAGTGCGCAACAATCACAACACGCTATAGACACTCAGCTATTCACGCACTTACATGCTTTCTTGCACATAAAGTACGTGCGGTCACCGCATGTCTGGTGTCTGTGTTTACAGTGTTTGTCAGATGTGTTTTTAAGAACTTGCGATTCTACACTTTGATGTTCAGATACGCGCGCACACACAGATGGGCGACAAATTAAAGGAAAAACCTGAATACTTGACCCCCTACACTGAGGATATCTGGTGGCACTGTTGTGCTGCTGGCATGTTTGGGTCCAAAGAGAGACTGCAAATAAATACTGATTTCCTCTGAGATATATCACCTTTATCTTATGATTGCTGACATGAGAATGATCTCTTTGAGGGTGACAGTACCTCCCTTCCATAGATTACAAGGAGTCACTGGATAGTTGAGTGTAAAAATGATGTGAATCATATGCTGTGACTTTTACTTGCAGTCGTCCAGATCTCAACTAAATTGAACACCTACGTCAAGTCTTGGACCAAAGTGTTGGACATTGCTCCACCACCATCATCAAAGAACCCCATAAGGGAATATATTTGGAATGAAAGGTGTTTCATCCCTTCACTAATCTTGTTAAACAGTCCAGTTATTGATTGCAGTTCTAATGGTTGAAAATACTTTTTTCCCTATATTTTGTCATACACACGCAGAGCAGAGAACCTGTGTTTTATGGCCATTTCTCTTCCAGTTAGTTTAGCATGTTTAGAATAGTGAACATATGATGGAGTGGCTATTTTAAAGCAAGGCTTTTCCAGTTTAGGATGCAGATGCCTTGGCCTGATGTGGGAACATGCTCAGTGCAGGACCACAAAGGCCAAGGTCTCTTCAGCATGACCACAGTCGCACCCTGCCTCTTCTCATCTCCTCCAACAGCCATACACACACACAGGTCCCCTGATATCCATGACAATGCTGTGTTGCCTTGGTGTCTCCATGGTGAGGCTGGGAATGTACAGGGGGGGCTCCCTGTGTTTGTGTGTATGAGTGTGTTCATCATAGCAAGGGCGCTCCCTCTGTCGTACACCCATGAATTTGTGTCTGCGAGATGGAGGAGCAGGGCAGCTGGGGTCTTTGTTTTGGTGAAGGAGGGCTGTTCTCTGGGGACCCAGAGGTTAAGGCAGTGGGCCCCTCTCAGGCAGGAGTCACAGCTAGCACCCATTCTGGGACCCCCTCTATGTTAGACCTCCTGACTTGATGAGACTTTAACTTTTAGAACATGAAACTAGTATGGGCATAACGTGTACTGTTAAAAAGACAGCTTCAGGCCTAGATTACACAAGCTGGAGCCAAACTTGACCTACTCTAATGAAAAATGGATACATGTCTGTGTGCAGGGGACACTTCATTAGTTCTATTTGAAAGTAAAACCCACTACCATCGAGATGCTGGCTGTATTGATCTAAAACTGAGATATTTAGCTAAATTTTACAAGTAAAGTGCCCTACTGCATAGCGTGTAAATCAGGTTAGGATTTGTAGCTACAATTTTCACATGTTCCTTAAATGCCTCACTTGTTGGTGGTTGGTTTTTCTGTATGTGCATCATATGTTTTGTTTTTTTTTAAAGCCCAAATATCAGAAACTTACCCAAACAACTTTAAACTTGACACTGTACTCACCCAAGTACCCAACAGTTCATTATCCATGTGCGTCATTAAGGAGAGTGAAGAACAGGCAGACGTGCATAAAGAGCTTCCTTTTATTATAAAAAGAGAAGCAGAAAAATTGTGCAATTTGAAAATTTCAGAATATCTGAAGTAATCAAATAGCAATCATTAGCCAAATAATTCATCTATCATTATTTATCTAATTAAATGTTATATATGTAGTGTCAAAATAATTATGTTCACAGTTGTGCCTCTGAAAATGATTTCAGATCAGTCCAAACCTCCAGAATACTGAGTTTACAATAGAATTCAATTCACTAAAGAGATCTTTAACTTATATAAGTTAGATAGTACCTAGCCATTTAATTGATTATCAGAGTTGTTCATTATTTGCATAGTAGAGATGTGATCAAAAATCATGATGTGATGATTGAAGTTGAACTGCAAAAATCTTAGTCATACTTTTCTACTTAAAGAAGCATTTTTCTAATGTATTCCTGTTTTTCTCCCTTTTCTCCCCCACACTTTGACCTCATGTGGCTGTTCTTTCTGTTCTTTGTCTTGTCAATATTCCCCTCGATCACTCCTTATCTTACTCTATATACCTTTCTCTGTCTCTCTCTTTCCTGTCCCCAAATGCACAATCTGCTGCTTAACTTTTTCCTTGTTTGTTTTCTTAACTATTTTTCCTCTGTTGGCCTTCCTGTCCCTGCGGGTGACTCTTGTGGCCACTTGTCATGTCCTCTTTGCCTCTGCCTACGCTTCCTTCCTGGCTTATGCCCACATTTCTCGCCCTCCTTGCCCTGTCCTCTTCTGTTCACAACCGCTTCCTTTGCCACCTCCTCACTTAAATGTTGATTCTTTGCTTTACCTTGGTTTATCCTGTCTCACTGTCATTTTGTGTTTGTACACTTTTCCAAATTCAAACTCTCTTTGCTCTGAACCATATTTACTCTACCTGTCCTTTTCGATGGCTCCTTATCTTGTTTCTGTCCAGTGCCCATGGGGGTCTTCCCCCCACCCCTGCAGCAGGTGTTCCATGCCCCTCGCCGGCCAGGCATGGGTACCGTGGGCAAGCCCATCAGGCTCCTGGCCAACTACTTTGAAGTGGAGATCCCAAAGATGGATGTCTATCACTACGAGGTGGACATTAAGCCTGACAAGTGCCCACGACGAGTCAACAGGTAACAGAAGATGTGACAGCTATTGTTACATCTTCACTCACAATATTTCTCTCCATTTCTTTTCTGTGATGTCCCACATTAATTTGAAAGATCATTACTTGTCATTTGTTATAAGCAGTTATTAACTTGTAACAGTGGGGCATGCATTTGAAGAAGTCATCAAGCAGATGAATTGCCTCCTGTGTGGTAATTGGATAATGAAAGCTCAACAGCCACCAACCAGTAATCTGCGTATTGTCAGTCAGGAGGCAGTGATAGCAGCTGCTTCAAGCATGAAAAATGTATTTCTTTATAACAGCCATTTACAAAGATTAATTTCTGTGTTCTTGTCTTTGGGGAAAAAATAAAATGCTGCCAAAGCAAAGTTCTTCCAATTTTAACATCACCTTATGTGGGGAAAATAAATGTGGAGTTGTGGTGCAAATAAATAGATATGAGGTTAAAAAAAATAAATAATTTGTACCTTTGTTTGCATGTGTCAGATATTTTAAAGAACCGCATTAACAGGAGGTTGTGTTGGTATGAAAATCATTTTTAACTGCAACTCTGAGGACCTTGAAGAGCACAAGCAGTGTGACAAAAAGTACATGCATCTGTGCAGAATTGAGCCAAAATAAATAATTTACCATATCCTCTGTATGGGTTTCAGTTTTATATTAAGCAGACGGCAATTTTCCACTCTGTAGTAGCTGTACCCAGGTGACAGGACAGATGGTTGACTCCAAAGTGAAACCGTCTTACGTGACCTTTTCACTTTGGGTGCTGCTTTATGCTGCAGAATATGCTTGGAGAAGCTCTTGAAATGGGTGGCTGAATGTTATGCTTTTTTTAGCTGTAACAAAATTAACGTGATTTGTCACGTTCGTTACTTTAATCCAAGAAATAAAGTGTATAAAAAATATATTTAAAATGTAGGCGAGAAATGCACTCTTTCTGTCTTGCAAAATTTTCATGGCTCCCCAAAAAAATCCGTCTTGTTTCTGAGGGAAAACGTGTCAGCCTATCTAATGTTTTGTCACGTTTGAGCCAGGTGAAAGGCCTGAATGCTGTTTGTTTCACTTTGTACAGTGGTCTCTGCTTTTTATACCACCCTCAGATGGTGTCATGCCTCTGACTTTATGGTGGCTGTCAACAAGATGGGATTGGCCATCAGTTTCCACAGTTATGTGTGGAGTCATGTGCCACGGGCTGGCTTAAAGCCTGAATCAAATATACAGCTGTAAATGTCAAGGATTCCTAGACTGAAAGACAAAGACTATGTAAACGTGATGGACTGAGTTGATGTCAGATAATTGAAAATAAAGTTACACCAGAGTTGACTGAGTTGGTTAAGCTGAAGAACAAAGGTAAGTTTTGAATCAAGTGGGCTTTATTTTAACTCAGAAATATAAAAAAAAAAAAAAAAAATCACAAAAAGTCAAAAAATACTCTAAAGAGGTCACCTGAAGAGTACTAAAGTCAGACGTGATCATAAAGTAACAAACATAAAACCAACAAAGCGAAAGTAAAGTCAAACTGAACCGACTTGACAAAAGGGAACTTGTATGCTAACTGATTAGACAAACTTGGAAAACAGGGGAAACCACACTTCACACATTCCAGTTTGGACTTCCTGTATTTAGGATTCCTACATTCACAGGCCCATCTTTTGATTCAGGTGACGTGAGCAACTAGTGAAAGCCCCCCACACCCTTTTTAAAGCCAAGAGAAAGTTTTATATCTAGAGCAGTTATCTAAATGTGCGCTGAAACAAATACAACCAATACAGAAAGCTATTTTCAGCTGCTCCTTTGTAACAGGGGACCACCACAGCAGGTAGCGCCATATGTTTGATTTGGCAGTTTTACACCAGATGCCCTTCCTGACACAACCCCAAAGGGGAATTGTGTCTTTTGCTGGAATCAAATTAGTGACCTTTTGCTTGCTAAGCAAATGCATAAACCACTACACTGTGGAGGCTCTAAAAAATACAATCAATACAACTTCAATAAATTCTAAATAAACAGAAGTTTTGCAAAATCAAAGATTATGTGTCATCATTTATTTATCTATACTCAGTGCATATCGAAGCTAAAATGTGGTGTGGAAGTACTGGTGCATGGGGTTACCAGCTCATCATGTGGCTCCACTTGCGGCCATCACACACACCCTCTCTATAGAAGCCTCGCTGGAACAGTGGGAGGAAGTGTTGCCATTGTTTTTCCAGAGGTGTGTTGGACTTTGAACCAGAATGGCTGCGTGGCAGGCTCCGTTGGTGATCTCCCATTCGTGTCTTTCATACTGTCTAGTCCTTGTAGTGCTTTATGATCCCAGCAACAATAAAGCTTTGTAGTGGTTTCAAGAAATGATGGGAGGACTGGCAGATCAGTAGAAGCTACAGGGATAAGCCAGTTGTCCCCCATCCCTAACAATTATCAGATAGACCTGCTCCTGCACTGTTTATAGTCAGGTGAACAAACACTGGCACCTCTAGCTTTACCAGTTGCAGGCACATGGTTTAAAAAAAATGGCAATCTACAGATGACAAAATCTCTCAAAGGTAATAATATATATTGTTCTAATAAATTTGGTTCATAAAAGAATTATATTTGACCTGAGGGAATATGAACTCTAAAGTGGCCTTCTAGTTTGACTCTGCCTTCTTCTTGTTAATGGTGATTGCCCAGATCTGGATAAGTCTGGGTAAGTGGGCTCAAAGAGAGGAAATATGTCCTATAATTTCCAGTTAGTTAGTTAGTTAATTAGTTAAATGGCTTTTTATGCCTTTTAAGTTGATTTAAAAAAAAAAAAAGAGAGAAAAATCACCCAAACTAAATGACCTGGAGGAGGGAGAGTGGTTGACTGGTCAGGGCCATATGCTGTCTGTCTGGGAAAAGCTTCTCCTTTTAAGGCCACCTCTCTTTTGATTGGGAGCCCCTTGCAGCGTATGGGTGGGGCTTCTGTGCCCAGTGTGACTCAAATGACCATATTAAGATATCTCCTCTCACTGACATCATACAGAGCTCAAAGCAGAAAAAAAGCACTCTGAAATTGAGCCTTTAGAGTGGTCTCAGGCCTTTGCTTTTAGCTCACAGGATTTACATACACAGATGCTAACTTGATTATTTGAACCTTTGGCCATGATCATTAAGAGGAACCACCCTTTTGTATGTTTCCAAATGAGAACTTTTCTGATCTCAAACCTAAAATTCATTGACCGCTTTTATTTCTGTCTGCTAAAGCAGGCGTGATCCAGTACTAGTATGCTCATAAAGTGTTTGATTACACCAGTGAAATTTTGTTAAAATCCTTTAACAGCTCCGAAAATTGTGGGTTATAGTGCCGTCTCTAATATTAGGAGAGGATCACTGAGCTTCATTTCCTTTTAGGTTTGAAACACAAAGGGTCCAAGAAGGCATCTAAGGGTCAAGCCCTTTGACCTTTTCTTTTTAGAAAGACCTCCTCATCCCCCACACTTGAATGAAGGTCAAGGCACCATGCATTGAAACCACCACCACCTGCACCCACACTCTTTTTGTCCTTTCCTGTCCCCCAGTGACCACCAGATATTGAACTCACCAGCTGTATCCTGCCTACTCAATATCATCTCAATAACTGTACCTCCTGATGACAAAGGTTTAATTGGTAGAGGGAGATTTGTTCTGTGTTTATTGCACATTAATCTTATGTTGTGTTTGCACGTGTTTCTGCTCACAGAGAGGTGGTGGAGTACATGGTGCAGCACTTCAAGCCCCAGCTCTTTGGTGACAGGAAGCCAGTGTATGATGGCAAGAAGAACATCTACACGGTGCTAGCACTTCCTATTGGGAGTGAGAAGGTAAATGTTTGCAGTGGTTTTGTGTTAAACAGTCACTCAGTGAAGTCTGTCTTAAGCCCTGTTCAACTGGGAATTTCTCAACAGGAAAGCACTTATTTGAATGATGGTGAAAAGATCTGCTGCGGTTCAGGTGGCAGAGCAGGATGTGGTGTTGGTACCAGGTGTTGGTAGTTTGATTCCTCCTCATCAATCCTTGGCCATGACACTGGCTTGATTAGGTTAGTTTTGAAGAAGAAGTAGAAGAAGAAACAGCCTTTATTGTCCCACAGAGGGGAAATTTGGATACAGAGGGGAAATTTGGGTACAGAGGGGAAATTTGGGTACAGAGGGGAAATTTGGGTGAATTTGAATGGGGATTATATACAAATCCTCCAAGGTTGGAAGGTTCTATATAACAGCAGAGCATTTACCACATATACCATGATTTCTGCTATTTCTATACTTAAAGGATCTATTTGATATTTTGGGAAATGCCCTTAGTTGCTTTAAGTAAATGAATTAGAATGTGTCTGTTGTGTAAACAATAGGACCAGATAACCTGACTTTCCATGACATAAATGCAGGAAATGAGGAAGCACATCTTTCCAAAAGTATCTCTGCATCTTGTCTGTGGCGACACAGGAAATCACTGCTCCTGGCCGAGAAATAGTCCAGAACATGCCTCCGTCAAAACTCAACTTCTTTAATCATTTTGCACCTGTTTTTTTTTTTTACACGTTGTAATGTGTCATTAAGTGAGATTTATAGGTTCTCTTAGGATTTTGAACAGAAACAGACCAGTTTTCTGCTAAGCAACCCAGCAGAAAACTGGGCTGACCCAGCTGCTTGGTATAGTTTTATACTTTCCATACAGTGTGGGAATGTGCTTGTCTAGAAATGGACTGGTTTTTATATAGTGCTCAAAGCGCTCAAAGAGCTTTATACAGCACGCCTCATTCACCCATTCATACAAGCACTTTTTTCTACACCTAAGTGCTTTCTAACATTCAGACACATTCACACTCCACTGAACATGTTGGAGAGCAACTTGGGGTTCAGTATCATGCCCAAGGATACTTTGGCATGCAGACTGGAGCAGCCAGGAATCAAACCACCAACTTTCTGATTAGTAGATGACCTGCTCTACTTCCTGAGCTACAGCCATCCCGAAGTTCTTTAAACATTCACACTCTTGTTGTGGCATATGGTTGCATCTACAGATATTGAGAAATGCAAACACTATGCAAAAACTTTGGTAATGTAAAACCATACAAGCTCAAGGGTTGATGTAATGTCAGCTACCAGTAACTTACTGCTACCTGAAGATTTGATTTTGTTGCTATAGGCCTGCCTTTATTTCATTTGTTCTTTACCTTTGCCCTCTGCAGGTAGATTTTGAGGTGACTATTCCTGGTGAGGGCAAGGATCGAATCTTCAAGGTGTCCATCCGTTGGCTGGCCAAGGTGTCATGGCGCCTGCTGCAGGAGACTCTAGTCAGCGGCCGGCTGCAGGTCCCCCTTGACTCAGTTCAAGCCCTGGATGTGGCCATGCGTCACCTGGCCTCTATGAGGTACATCATTTCAAAGTTTCTCTTTTAGGTACACGAGTACTCGCACGTCAATATTGACACTCCTGTCAAACATTCTGTTCATATAGATAATCAACTATTTTAAGGTTTTTGCGCATCCTGAAAACATTTTGTTTAAACACATTATGATTTTTTTTGTTGATATTCTAACTGTACAGCCTAGCAGTGTTTACCGAGTCTTTCCCTCCACCTGCATCAGACCATTAGAGCTCCAGGCGTCAGAATCACTAAACAAAAGACACATGTTAGCTGACACCTGTGTGAAAGTGTCCACTGAACAATGCGGAGCAATGTAGTGGTGATAACTGGATTGAGGACTTAACCAGAAAATGATCAAAAGAAAGTTTTTAAGCCACATATATCAGATGCAGAAATGATAGAGCATCCCATTTTTAATAACCAGAAAAATGGCACTCTTTATTATACCTTCCATTTGGGTGTTGCAAGTTTTTTTGTTTTCCCTGTTAGGATGATCTGTTCTGAAACATCCACTTTACTGGAAATGAACTCATGCTGTGGTCATGCCCTGAATTTGAACATTGATTTCCACCTCTTCAACCCTTCTAATTAGGTACACACCAGTGGGCCGTTCATTTTTCTCCCCACCTGAAGGATACTACCACCCACTTGGTGGGGGAAGGGAAGTTTGGTTTGGCTTCCACCAATCGGTGCGCCCCGCCATGTGGAAGATGATGCTTAACATTGATGGTGAGTCACTGAAGACAAGCTCACCAGAGTGTGTGGAGTCAGCCAGTGATCTCAGTGGGTTTTACTGACATTGCATGAATAGACAGAAACACGGGGGACAGATATTTTGAAAAGGAAAACCTCCGCTCTGACACAAGACGATCTGAACCATCAGTATTTTATAAAAGTTATGTCCTATCCTGGTTAAGCACCTATCCTGGTGCTTTTTTTCCTATTGCCTGTTTGTAACACTCAGTTAGCTGTGAAGAAAAACCTTAACTAGTGTCAAAGGCTAGTAATAAAAGTTACACACTTTAACGCACCTTTGTTCTTTGCCAGTTTCTTTGGGCTTATTTCTGCTCTCTCTGTCTCCCTCTAGTGTCTGCCACGGCCTTTTACAAAGCCCAGCCTGTAATTGAGTTCATGTGTGAGGTTTTGGATATTCGCAACATTGATGAGCAACCCAAGACTCTCACTGACTCACAAAGGGTCCGCTTCACCAAGGAAATTAAAGGTAAGCTACTAAAAAGTGTGAAAGTATCTTCTGAAGAAAGGAAGAAAGATGGAAAATACTTTGATACTTCTATTCCCTTAAAGTATATACTTACTGGACACTTTTTAGTTACATTTTGATAGTTCTAGGTTGGGCTCTCTTTTGTCTCAGAACTGTTTTAATTCTTCGAGGAATAGATTTAACAAAGTGCTAGAAATCTTCATCAGAGATTTTGGCCATATTGACACGATGGTGTCACACAGTTGGCTGCACATCCATGATACTGTTTCACAACATCCCAAAAGGGATCTGTTGGATCTGATGACTGTGGAGTAAAGTGAACTCATTGTCATGTACAATAAGCCAGTTTGAGATATTTGAGCTTTGTGACGTGGTTTGTTGTTCTGCTGAAAGCAGCCATCAGAAGATGGGTACATAAAGGTCATAAAGGGATCGACGTGGACAGTAACATTTAAGCAATACTCAATAAGGTGCCCAAAGTGTGACAATCCATGCTTTCATGTTGTTTATTCTGACTTTACCATCCAAATGTTGCAGGTTTGACTTGTGCATTCATAGATGCTCTTGTGCATACCTTGGTTGCCTAAGTGTATCATCTGCCTCCATCTCCCTATCCCTAGCGTCCTTTTCTGTCACACCAACCCTCTGCATGTCATCCTTTACTGCAGCTCCATATTCAACATCCCTTTCCCAGTATATTCACTGCCCTTCCTCTGCACATGTCCATCTCAGCCTTACCTATCTAACTTTGTTTTCAAACCACTCAACCTGAGCTGTCCCTCTGATATACTCATTTGTGATCCTATCCTTTCTGGTCACTCCCAGCAAAAATCTTAACTCCTTCAGCTCGGCCTCCTGTTTTTTTGTAAGTGCCACCATCTCCAAATCATAGATCATAGCAGCCACTACCATCTTAAATCATCCCTTTCACTCTCGCTGCCATCCTTCTGTCACAAATCACCCCTGACACTAGTCTCCACCCACTCCACGCTGCCTGCACTCTCTTCATCACCTCTCTTGTGCACTGTCCATTGCTTCGGATGTTGACCTCAGGTATTTAAACTTGTCTACCTTCACTTCCTTCTCTCTCTAGAGCACACTTCCACCTCTCCCCTACTCTCACTACATATCCCCTTGTTTGTAGCGAATGGTTATTTGAGTTACCTTGCTATCAGCTCAAAGCAGTCTGGCCATTCTTCTCTGACCTCTAGCATCATCAAAGCATTTTCACCCAGAGAGCTGCCACTCACTAGATATTTTCTCTTATTTGGACCATTCTCTGTAACCCTAGAGATGGTTGTGTGGAGAAATCCCAGTAGATCAGCAATTTCTGAAAAACTATGACCAGCCAAGCAGCCACCAACATTCTGATGCTAGGTTTGAACTTCAGCAGGTCATCTTGACTGTTTCTACAAGCCTAAATTACCCATTTTTGTGGCATGTGATTGGCTGTTTTGGAATTGGTATATTTAATGAAGTGGCTGATGAGTGTGTTTTCTCATTATACACATAAGAAAAGCTTTTTAGAATTTTCTACACCTTACACATACATTATTGCCCCCCTGATATTTACCTTCTCACTTGTTGGTGCTTTTTCATTTCACAGTTTTTAATTTCTTTCATTTTAAATATTTCCTCAGTCTTTCTGTGTCATCGAGTTAATTCTTGTGCACCCCACTTATTGTCGACAGGCCTGAAGGTGGAGGTGACCCATTGTGGCCAAATGAAAAGGAAGTATCGCGTATGCAATGTCACCAGACGTCCTGCAAGCCACCAAACGTAAGACTTTCCACATTTACTTTCATTTAGTTTTTTTCTTTTCTTCCTTACATCTGCATTATTAAAATATCCTCAAACTGACTGTATGCGTTTTAATTGTGAACACAGATACGAATCACCAGTTAGATCTGGAGACCATTCTGTGGCTTTTTCAGCCAAGTGGTTCATGGGACTAAAAGCCACATTCACAAACTGGAGCAGGAACCACATTTTTGTGCATTTTTTGTGTCTTTGAGTCCAGTGAATTTTTGAGATTGTAGAAATTATAATAGTGATTAAAAAAAAGGCTGTGGATGCATTGGAATTTCCAGATTTTAGAAAGCAAGCAAGTAAAAAAAAAACTTCTACAAAAATGATACTTTTATTAGTATATAGTTTTAAAAAACACATTTCTCTTGTTCATGCTTTATTCTCTACCTGAAATTTACTTGACAGCCTCTTCTATCTTGTTTTATCCTATTAGAATAATGTGTTAAATATTTGTGCTTATAATGATATCATTGTAAGACTACTTCTTTTTTATTCCACTGAAGTGGTGCAGAAAGTGATGCAACATGTTGGACTATTCACCAAAATTCATCATTGCTAAGTTTGCCCCAAACCACTGGAACGTACTTAAAACTGTCTCAGAGGAGCTAAAGTGGTTTCTAGTTGTGCACTTTAAATGAAGGTTCACAGAGGTTTCTAGGTCATCTGTAAAGGTTGTTGTTGTAGAAATGCTCTATGATAATGTTAGAAACAAAGTCCTTCCTAATGCATGTATTTCTCAGTATGTCATTAAAATATGTGAATTAATATTTGTAATATGTCTGAAAGATGAGCGGCTTTGCTTAAAATAAGGACAAACCTGCTATTCTTTCCTCTTTTTAATATGAAGCTAACTGAGGAAGCTAGCCTAAAATGTGCCATTTTTAACTACTTTTGACAACAGTAAGTCATTTATCAAAATAATTTGCACACGTTTTTAGATTTGGACAGAAATATATTGAATAACCCTCAACAAAACAGACAAAACCTGCAGATCAGGGGGCTAGCCAGTGATGATAATGATGCTCATGGGTTTTTTTGTGTGTGTTTTTTGTTTTTCCCAAACCAGGTTTCCCCTTCAGCTTGAAAGTGGGCAGACAGTAGAATGTACAGTGGCTCAGTACTTCAAGCAGAAGTACAACTTGCAGCTCAAATACCCCCACCTACCCTGTCTACAGGTGGGGCAGGAACAGAAGCACACCTACCTACCTCTGGAGGTGAGGAAGTGTTCATGGATGGCTCAACTGTGATGTAAAAACTAAACTGATCGTTTAAAGTAGAGCATGACTAATGTATCGGTTGGCCAATATGGACTCATCATGAGCATATCTGTATTGGTGTATATGATTATCTGTCTTCCATGATTAGTGCATATGGATAATCAATGTTTACACAATAATGACTGGATTTACTGATTCCAGGTGTGTAACATTGTAGCCGGTCAACGATGCATCAAGAAGCTGACAGATAATCAGACCTCAACTATGATTAAAGCCACGGCTCGTTCTGCACCCGACAGACAAGAGGAGATCAGCAGGCTGGTGAGTTGCAGAGGGAACTGTTGGATGGAGGCCACACATCGTTTAGGAAGCAGTCATTTGTAGTGCAAGGTAAAGCCAGTGAGATATAATACAAGTCACTCTGTCTTCACTCTCTACAGATGAAGAATGCCAACTTCAACCTGGACCCTTACATTCAGGAGTTTGGGATCAAGGTGAAAGATGACATGGCTGAGGTGATGGGCAGAGTTTTACCAGCCCCTATTCTGCAGTACGGAGGACGGGTAAAGCATGGTTCATTCATCAACCTGAACATATTGACTTCTATTTTATCAAGAACGCAGCCATTTACTTCTGTGTTTTTCGCACATAGCTGACAGCTAACAAATTAAAGGAGAGATCTGAAACTTTGATACACAGAAGGTTTACTGCAAGTCGGTACAAAGAGTGATCACCTCTATCCTATAAAGAATCACTGATGGTAGTGATCTTTCCCTGGATTACAGTGACCCCATGCATAGGACACAAGGAGTCACCGAATGATTTGCTGTGTATTAGTTCATGTGAGTCATACCCCATGGCCCACTTGAACGCCTATGCACGATTTTGATGTCTCAGATGTCTCCAAGTGGTGTTCACACAGGAAGAGACTCGTTTCGACATGTTGACCAGAAACTGGGGAGTATCAGTGAAATTCAGTGACTAACTGTTAGTTACGTGAAGCAGGAGGGTAGTGAGTTAAACTATTCTCAACCTTGAGGTGAACAATTTAGGTGAGAACCAGTGGGGACAAAGAATACTTTTATGGCATCACATTACTGGATACTTTATATCTGTCTTCTCTTTAATTTGTCACCAGTCTGTACTCTTGCTATAGATGTGACCTGATTTGGCTTAAAACTTTTTTCCTCTGGTCCTTTCTTTTTTCCAGAATCGTGCCATAGCTACACCCAACCAGGGAGTGTGGGACATGAGAGGGAAGCAATTTTATAATGGCATTGAGATCAAAGTGTGGGCTATTGCCTGCTTTGCCCCCCAGAAACAGTGCAGAGAAGAGGTGCTCAAGTAAGTACTAATGAGCACAAGCAAATGATTTCATTGGGGGGGATTAAATAATTTCTGCTCATGGCTGAGTCTTTCATAAGGTTAGTTATTTTTTTAAATTAGCTGTTTCACGGAAGGAAAACAATCCTTCTCCACTGCTGTGTATTCCTCCTATGTATAATATTCCAAATACACAATAATTTGATTTTTAAACCCTGACGTACATTTAAGACAAACCACTAAAATCAGAGTGTTTATGCGCTTTTGTGGTGTCATCTTAGGAACTTCACAGACCAGCTACGTAAAATCTCAAAGGATGCTGGGATGCCAATTCAGGGCCAGCCATGCTTCTGTAAATATGCCCAGGGAGCAGACAGCGTGGAGCCCATGTTCAGACACCTGAAGAACACCTACTCTGGACTTCAGCTCATCATCGTCATCCTGCCAGGAAAAACTCCTGTCTATGGTAATTTTTATCTTTATTATATTTTTCTATTTGATACATGCGGTTTACCACAATGAGAGTCTGCTATGTTTTCTCAAAGCTAATCAAATACTGTTGTTTAAAGTAGTCACCAAACTCCAAAACATCTGAAGCATTCCATCAAAGGGGAATATTGAAATGTTATCCTTCCAACAGATTACCCGTTCTCAACAATCATGATTTTTTTTTTTCCTTTAGCGGAGGTAAAGCGTGTGGGTGACACCCTGCTGGGAATGGCCACGCAATGTGTCCAGGTTAAGAACGTGGTGAAGACATCACCACAGACTCTATCTAACCTCTGTCTCAAAATCAATGTGAAGCTGGGAGGGATCAACAACATCCTGGTGCCTCACCAACGGTGAGCTTCTTCTTGGCTTGTTTTTAATTAGTTGTGCATGTTTACGGTGTCTTCATTTAGATGATGGATAATACTGTCACATATGTACTAAGCACTCACTGTGGCAGTAGATTTGAGTTGTCCAACAAAATTCTGCTGAATGACATAGTGACCCCTCTCAGCATTTCAGTATGTTTTGGTAATATGACTCATCAAATGCAGCCCTTCACTGCCTTTATGAGCAAGTGCAATTTGCATCACCTCCTCCATTTGCTCTCTCAGGTCAGCAGTGTTTCAGCAGCCGGTTATCTTCCTGGGAGCAGATGTCACACACCCCCCTGCTGGAGATGGCAAGAAGCCCTCCATTACTGCTGTAAGTCTAAGAGATTACGCCTTCATTAAGCAACACTAACTGACTTTAAACACAATCTCAGGAAAAGGAAGGGAATGTGCAGCCACGGCGTGTCACAAAGCCTGGCCACTTTTCAGATCTGGGCGTGCAGGTTAAACCCATGGGTGGGTAATACTGGTGCGCTTTTGGCTCTGGTAACTTGTGAACAGCCTTTTTCATTATTACTTGTTGCTGACTGCAATTAATTACTTGACATTCAGGTTATTTAATAATGGAAATAAGTGTAATGAAGCCCTAAGGACAACACTCTTTAGATAACAAATGGATGTATCTTGTGGTCTTTATGCCTTATTCTCAGAGCCACTGGTTACCTTGTTTAAGCAAGTTAAATAAATGTACAGTAGTTGTAATGTGAAATACTGTAATAGTTAAAAGTTTTTAAAAAATACAATAATTATTAAAAATGTTTCTTGTGTTCTGTGATGGCAGTCCAGATGCCTCGCTGGCCATGGCACTCCTTTAAAAAGGCAAATCAAAAATAGCAAGGGCATGTAAATAATGCAAATGACCTCAAGATGTCACATAAAACAAACGGTGTTGTTGCTTGGTGACGGTGGGCCTCGATGGCCACTGTTCTCAGTAATGCTGGAAGAATACTGCAGCAACAGGTAGTGGGTTTGAGGCAGAAAAGCTTAAAGCTGGGGGTAGCTTAGCTGTTTTTGATCTCATTGGACAAAAAACAAATCTGTGATAACCTTTCACGATATTGTAATTCGGTTGTCTGAGAAGGAACTTGCACCTGTTTTTCTTGTTTTAGAAAATCTTTTCAGGTGTATTTTCTTATGGTTACTGGGTTGAACAGAAGTTTTTTTTTTAAATTGAAAAAGTGTGTGACAGTGTGCAGCGGCCTTTGGGCTACTTTTTCTGATGTTTGGTCAGAAGTGTCAAAAGTGTCAGTCAGTGGGAATTTGCCAAATTAAAAAGGCAGTACACGTGATGCATCAGCTGCTATAGGTGCAATGCTTGGGTAACAAAACGGGGTGTTTAAACTACTCCCATTTTGCTACAATGAGTGATATGAGTGGTAGTATTGCAATGAAAAAGCCCTTATAAATGTGCCTGTGCTTGTGCTCGTCCAATGACGGGCTTAGCCCACCTCCTGCTGCTCTTTCCTGTCTGTTCTGTTTTCATATCTCTTTTTTCTTTTTCTAGATTTCTGCCTACTGCTGATTTGATTTTTAACTGAGGAACAGTTTGAGATGACTGTAACACATATAGGTTTATTCTGTTTTTGGCTGTTGGATAGGCCTATGGTAATTTGGGTTTCATTCAGTGTTTCTCTCATACTAATTGGTGCTAAACCCCCATACTCACCCTGCATGGACAGTTCATTTCATTAAAAACACACACACAACTGATATGACGTTATGCATCAAAGTCCAGAGACTTTGATACATGACATATGAGGCTGAACGAAGGGAAAAAATGAGGCGTAAGAGTGGAATTGGTGAGGTACAAAGGGAAACAAATGGCTCATCACTGACTCACATTCAAAAAGGAAATGACGTCAGTCGTCCGCCCTTGACCTCATCTCGCCTATGGTTGGCTGTGTTGTTGCCTAGCAATTATGACGAATAATTGAGTCACGAAGTGTGAGGACAGGAAAAGAGAGCAGGTCTGCGTTGATAGTAGGAACTGAGAAGAAAACGGATGAAAAATGGTGATCGTAGTATCGTGTAAGGATTTGAGGGAAGAAAAATAAAAGGTTGATGTAGAGCCTCACACACTTCCCAGCACAGCCTTTAGGGGATGCTGATGCTCAAATATACACAGGAGGAAAAAGGACTCGTGCATGTGAATCAACACTACATTACAGTTTCTGCATAGATTTAGAGTCTTGAGGAATGTTCAGTGAAGAAAGGTATATTGACTGTGGCCCTTTAACGTGATTTTCTTTGTTAAAGTCTCATTAAGAGTGAAATCAGTGATCCTGATAGTGTCATGTTCCACTACTCTTCTAGGTGGTAGGCAGTATGGATGCCCATCCCAGTAGATACTGTGCCACAGTGCGCGTCCAGAGACCCAGGCAGGAAATCATTGAAGATTTATCTTACATGGTGCGTGAACTGCTAATTCAGTTCTACAAGTCGACCCGCTTCAAGCCCACCAGGATCATTTTCTACAGAGATGGCGTTCCTGAGGGACAGTTGCCTCAGGTATGTGGGATGTTGTGTTTGATCTCAATGACACAAAATGAATTTTAATGTTTTTCCGTCTGACTGCTAATAAATTATGCTGTCATGTGCAGATTCTCCACTATGAGCTCTTGGCCATCAGAGATGCCTGCATAAAGTTGGAGAAAGACTATCAGCCTGGTATCACCTACATCGTGGTGCAGAAACGTCACCACACACGCCTCTTCTGTGCTGATAAGTCTGAAAGGGTAAACTTTCTAGTGGCCCCCCCCCCCCCCCC
>JAVDPK010000957.1:787016-799901 GCA_034780415.1 Cichlasoma orientale | reverse complement strand
CTGGGCTGATAAGTCTGAAAGGGTAAACTTTATAGGCCCCCCCCCCCCCCCCCAAATTCTTCTACTTTCTGCTTTGGTAGGTTTCATACTTACCTGTTACCTGTTTCTTCTCCTTTTGACAGATTGGGAAGAGCGGGAATATTCCTGCAGGGACTACAGTGGACACCAGCATCACTCATCCCTTTGAGTTTGACTTCTACCTGTGCAGTCATGCAGGAATACAGGTATTAATAACAAAAAATATTTAAAATATTTAATTGCTCCCTGGAAATTTCTATTTCACATAAGAGATTATAACATAATAAGAATTAATCCCTTTAACTCCTTTTTTAACCTTTTGGTTATTTTACACAAACATGTATTATTCATTTTCTCCTCTGTTCTCAGGGTACCAGCCGGCCGTCTCATTATTACGTCTTATGGGACGACAATCGTTTCACAGCTGATGAGTTGCAGATTCTAACCTATCAGTTGTGCCACACTTATGTGCGCTGTACCCGCTCAGTCTCCATCCCTGCGCCAGCCTACTATGCGCGTCTTGTGGCCTTCCGTGCCCGCTACCATCTGGTAGACAAAGAACATGACAGGTTAGTGTGGCTACAAAAGATAGACTTCATATGAGTTTCTGACATAGTAAAAAACAAGGACGTAGTTTCTGTTTCTGAAATCGTGAAGTTATTGTGGTAGTGCATTAACCTGCATTCTTTTTAACTGTGGTTGAAGGTTATGGGAAAATAGTTATCAGCTCTGTGACCTCAGTAAACACTGTCCTGATGACTTTATGGGCTCAATTGCTAATTTCAGGTCATACAGAAGTTCATTTTGTAAATTGTGGCAATTCTTAGAGTCAGAAAGAAGGATTATCCAGCATAATAATTTGGTTAATAATTTGTCAATCACAAGTTGTTCACAGTCAGACATACTGTCTATACTGCTGACTTTATTGTTATGAACACACACAGAAAGTGTAACTCATCTTTGCTCACTGTCTTATCACCCTCTCGCCTCTCTGCAGTGGAGAGGGCAGCCACGTGTCTGGCCAGAGTAACGGTCGGGATCCCCAGGCGTTGGCTAAAGCTGTTCAGATTCATCACGACACTCTGAGGACCATGTACTTCGCCTGAACACTCCCAACCGTCACCGCCATCGTTCCCTCCAACCTCATTTCTACCTGAGTGGGCAAACGGCCCACCGCCACCACCTCATCCCCATCCCTTACTCCCTACAACTGCCCACTACACATACTTCACAGCAATCAGTCACTCAAATCCAAGAAACACAGATCCCCTCTCCTGTAAAACACAGGCAGACTCTGCAGCCTCATGCACTCAAAAGATTATGAATATTACTGTTTTTTTTACTTTACCAGGACTATTGATCTTTTTAAGTTGAATTTTTAAATCATGGGTATTATGTAATTGTATTGTATGCTACCTTCACACTCCTATGTATGTAAGTATGCAATACGGATGGGAGAAAAATAGGCGATAAAAAGAAAAAAAAAAATCCTAAAAACTTTTTTAACTGCCACCACGATGCTGCCTCTACCCATCCAAATGCCGGATGCCAGTATTGCAAGCCCCTTATTAGGGGGATCCTCTTTAGAGGTGGTACTGAGCACGCACACTTACATGTATCATTTTAATGTTATCATGAACTACATTCATGTTTTTTAATGTTTTTGAAAAATGTTTTTTTTTTTTTTTTTGTTTTGTTTTTTTTAAAAACAGCCTTGAGGAGTCCGGGGTATGGTACATTAGCACTTAGTGTTAGCATGTAGGTGCCACCAGTCCTGCACATAAGGAGTTTGTTAGTACATGCGAGGCTAGCCCTCTGGTCTTTATATTATAGCAGACAACGAAAGAGCAGGTGTAGCATATCGTAGATCCAGGAGAGGAGTCCTGCCACACACTCTGTCCTGGTTGGCCAGTCCCTTAGAGATTTAGCCTTTAGAGGCAAGTTTAGCATAACAGTAGAGGGACCATTTGCATAGTGTGTATCAACTATACTTGCACCCCATGCACCTAAACCAGCATTATTAACCAGCCAAAAGTGATGCCAACCTATGGAAAGGGGGGCACTCAAACAGGAAGATAATCTTTTATTTCTCTATACATTGCTCTTTTAGAATTTACGAGGCACTTTTAAAAATTTACTTTCTTATTTTATTTTAATTCAAAATGGTGAAACTGGTCTTTCGCAAGACTCGACAGTCTACTTTTGAAGTTTTCACATCCACACTTGCGTAGCTTTCAGAACAAAGGCAATAGGCGAGGTCAACACTATTCAGTAGATTTGAAAGCAGGCAAATATAGTCTATGATCACTTAAGTGCTGCAAAGCTAAAGTCGCCTTCAGCAGTTGACCTTGCTACGATCAGTCCGCACATTCCAATGTGTGTCAGTGGAAATGATGCCAAACGGCGCACTCCACACGTCCACCCGCACTATTCTTTGCGTACCTATACCCACCGATCCTGCACCAGTCTCGTTTTTACACAGAGCTCTTCCCCTCTGCAGGCATTTACAACTCAGCCTGGATAGCAGAAGCACATACATCCCTGCACTCTCACTCTCCTTCTCAGCATGTAGAGACAAACCTGTTCAAATGCACTTGTTCCCCGTTTAAGCCAAGCTCATCAGCCTTTCCGCCATCACTTTCTATCCTTGCTGTCTGTTCTCACTTTTCACGTAACACACCTGCAGCATCCCCTGCCCCAATCCCCTATGTTGTGTTAGCCAATCCCTATTGGTGCTCTGTGTGCATGGGCAGCACAGATAGGGGATTGCTACATTTGACAGGGTGGGCCTCTATTACGACTATTTAACATGCCCTGCCTTTACATTGAGTCACTTTCTGGATTTGTGGAAGAAAAATGCATGTAATTATTTTTTATGACTGGATATTCTGAGCCACCTTACTTTGGTTTTCTTAGAGGTAGGAGCCTTGTGCTCACCACTGCCTGTCAGTCGTTTTGCCTCGATTGTGTAATGGTTATAAAGACTGCTTTTTTCCTTTGTCATTATTATTATGAATATTGTGACTAGTGTCAGAGTGTATCCTCAAGAGGGCACTGTGGAGACGGTCCCAAAATTCCACCTCAGTTGCCCTTTAAGCGCCTCAAATCTTGTCTGATGGTCAGAGCCCCTTTTGAGTCGAAAGGGATCAAAAGATAAGAGATCAGATGAGTCTGATTTTTAAATCATGTTTATGAACTTACATAATCAAAATGCCTTTGTACACCGTTTTACTGATCCTTCATTGTGTCCAAGGTGATTTGTATATATGAATATATAATATTAACCTGTTATGTATTTTGGCCCACCAGTTGAGGGGCCTTTCACAGTTGGGGCCAGTCTTCTACCCCTCATTCTGCATTTAAAAAAAAAAAAAAAAAAAAAAGAAAGGAAAAAATCAGTCTGGGGGACATTTCCCCAACACCACTGAAACCAGATGCAGTTCTTCACTCACTGAAGCCACAAAGCACCTTGCAAAGGGGGGAGACGAAATGGCAGTCACCCTGGAAATGTATCATGTGGACACGGGAGAGTTCGCTCCCCTCCACACAGCCTCACGGTCTGACTAAGCAATATTGAAGCCACTGATCAAGAACAGTCCTTGTCATAGCACTTCCCAATAGATTTGAATGAAAGGACGTGAAGCATATTATTTTGGCTCTGTATGTGATAGTATGGGAACTCTGTTGGGGATGGTTATTTTTTAAAGAAAATAAAATTGTTTTTTATTATTTCTGTTGTTTTTTTTCTTTGTCGGTTCAGTTTAATGCAGTTTTGTCTCAAAAGCTTTTACTCAAAGTGAAGCAGTTATAATGGGATTTAGGTTTACTCATTTATCATTATAACAGAGATGATGTTTATGTCTTAAATCCACCCTATCTGATAATTCTTAGATTTTAATGTATGGTAAGATGGAAAAAAAAAATCCACCTCCCAAGTCTGAAACACAAATTTATTCATAAAGGTGGGATTACCTTTGGGTGAGGGCGGAACTAGTCGTTATGACGTCTGGTGACACAGGGCCCACCTCTTCCTGTCGGTGTCAGAAAGGCAACTTCACCATATTTAGCTGGCTTGCCGAAGCCTTGCAGAGTTGATCTGTCAACCAGACTGGAGATCGTGACACTTATCGGTGCATACAACGCGGTGCTGACAGCTTTATTTTTGGCACCTGGACAAATACTACAGAGGACGACGTCGTCGGGATACGGGGCTCGGGAGAAGGGGCCATGTCAGCAGCTGTTTTTAACGCAGTAAAAGTAGCCGTCGTCTGACAGAATTCCAACTATCCTACAGCCTAGCTAGTCAGCTAGCTAATTAGTGTGGCTTTCCCGACGCTAGATTTCCCGTAGATACGAATTTATGACGTCTCTTTTAATGATCAGATATCGGTAGGGATTCATTTGGACTCCATGACCTCGCTGTGATGATATCCTGACACCTTCTCAACCACTTTCCCCCCCCTGCCTGGCTAGTGAGTTAACTTGGCTAACTAGCAGGTTTTCACTGCCACAGCGCCGCGTTGAGCAGTCAGCAGCTTTCGCCGTGGCAGTGAAATCCGATTGGATACATTGACCGTGTGCAAACGGCGGTTTGCGGAGACTCAGCAGACCCTGGGCCGGCAACGCGACCGTGCCGGCGCCCCCCCCCCCCCCCCTTTGGACAGCACACAGAGAGACCAGGACCCTCGGCCACTCAGCGCTGCAGAGGCGGTGCACAACCGAAGGAGACACCGGATTGAACGGAGGAAGACTCCCAAACGTTTGACAACTGTGATCCGGGAAGTGAACCGGGCATTGACCTCATGAATGGAAATCGGAACTACAGGTAATTTATTCAGTGTCTTTACTGATTCGTTTGCTGCTTTGCTGTAGTCGTAGGAGTCACGTTTTATGAGAAATGTTAATATTATTAGCTAACATTGGTGAAATGAAACATCGGGATGTGGGGCTTTCTTCAGCGGAAGGCGTTTAATCGTAACCAGGGAGTTTTTTTTTCCGCCCTGCAGTTATTTTACCTAAACATGCGTCACAGTTGAAATGGTTTCATTGAAAAACGCCAGTCATACCAGGCTGCATTCAGAGGTTAAATATTTGCCTATCTATAACACATCTCTGCCGGGTGCTGAGGAGAGTTCTCAGTGCAAACTCATCAGCCAGATGTGCAGACAGCTGCTGAAGATAAGGCTCCAACCCCAAACCTAATGTGGCTTGTGACAGAGGGTGAACTGTCCTTCCAAGACTCACCAGGTCTTGGTCAACAACTGACCCTAGACTGACCTTTGTATTTTTTTTGGAAGCACATCCTCTTCCTGCATCTACAGTCTAAGATTTGCATTGTCATGCCCATGCTTTGTTTATAGTTTTTTTTTCCCATAACCTTTCCTAATGCGTTCAGTTGTCAGCATTTAAACCTGAGAAATTTGGTTTAAATTGGCTTTAAAGACAAGAAAACAGTGTTATTATACAATTTTATCTGCATTCTTTTTTAATCTGTGACCTTATATAACCTTGCACATTTTAGTCCAGCACTGGAGATGTCACCTGGCTGCATCCAGTCTCTTTCTTTTGGTCTTAGTGGCAGTTAAACAGTCTGAACCACCTGGCCTTTGTCTCAGCTGTAACGGAAGCTTTCCACTTATGTGACCATAAACTGAATGCTAGGTACTCTTGATCAGCCAGTGACACATGATACAGCAGCTGGTTTATTGCCCACCTCCTCCTCTCCTCTTCAGAGGAGATCCCTCTCTGCTGCCTACTGTCTCATTATCATCTCAGGTCCTCCCAGGTGGGACACTTCCCAGCATTGCTAACAGAAGGGACCACAAGGTGTTTTCCCAGTAACCAAGTACTTGCAGTACAGTTAAACAGTAAAATGTGTATGCACAGCGTGCCCTTTGAACTAGATTAAACTCGGTGTGTTCTCACAGGCCAAACGACTAGTTTGTTATCTCCTAACTTTGTACAGGACCCCCCCCCCCCTCCACCCCCAAAAAGTAGGCCTATTTGGTAACTGGACTTAAGGAGAAGCTTGGTATAATTCTGTGTTTACCTTGTGTTTTGTGTAGCTTTTGTAGCATGTGTACCTCTGTATCACTCTGTGCTAGAACCATATCAATCAAGCTCCTCAATCAGCAGACTTGGACACTTGCCATGAGTGTATTGGTGTTTGCTCAGAGTCCTCTGAGAACACAGCAAATGCAGTTTCATGCAGAGCATACTGCTAGCCAGTTTTCCATTAAGTGTGTTAAAGAGCGTGCTTCATGCTTTCACTTTGGAAGACATTAATGTATTAATACAAACAAATAAACTGAGGCAGCTTTATGGTACAATTTTGTGGGTGCATGGTATTGATATTGTGTCTTCACTCTGGTTCACACTTCCATATCACTGACTGCCACAGTCAGCCCTATGTTTGGGTGAGTAACTGAAAGGGAGTCCTCCATTCGTCAGTCAGTGGCTTGGAGAGTGGTGCAAAAATGCAAATTGATCCCATCGCTCGCCAGTTTAGAAACTGACAGCAACTCTTCTCTTCAGTACCGGTCTGAGCAGCCGCTCATGTGGTACGGAAACCGTGGCTCTGGAGAGCTTAGAACTACGGGTTTAATAAGTAAAAGGCTTTTGAGTTTTAAATAAATTTTGATGTGTTGACCCCACAGTATGTCCCCAAACCTTTTTTCACTTAATATTAAAATATTAGATTATGGTTGAGTTTTTAAGCCAGAACTAGTCACAATGTTCAAATCACAGGCACATTTATGGAGGATTTAAAATTTATTTAAAATAATCTGTATGTTTTTGACAAGAAGGCAGAGATTTGATGGTTTCAGTGGCACTGGGGGTGTAACACATCTGAAACCGAGACGGCAAACCGCAGCACAAACATCCCTCCGTACTATGATACCTGTGTGGATCAGTTAGTGCCGACCTCTGCTTCATAGATTGTTTAAAGACTGAACTGGAAATGCATCAATATGATGGAACTTTTTCTTGTAGGGCGCTATACAAGAGAGCCTTTATTGGGAAATGCATTGCTTTAGTGCTGTGATTTGTTGTGCACGCTCTTGTTTGTCCTCCAGTCATCAATCTCTCATGTAACTGTTGGCAAAGAAAGAAATAATCACATCAAACACATTGCTTTGCACCCCAAATTCTGCCAGTTAAGAATGGAGAATTAAAAATAGCAGCAACACACGACATTTTAGATGAGGGAATACAAAACTGAAATTCTCAAGCAGTACTTTGCCCCCCCCCTGTCCTTATCAGGCATTTGAACAAAGAACCTGTATGGTTTTTGAAATGAATTGTGTAGCTTTGTACAGTATGCGTAACACTGACAGTGAGTGTAGGATGTCTAATTTATGAACATTGGCTCTTTTGCACAGCGTGCTTGCTATCTATTTATGGACTAAAGCTTGCTGCGTTTTTATCTGTCTCTAATCTATATATGAATTATAACATTGTAATTGCAATGGCCTTTATTGTGCATGGGCTGATCAGGCTTACTGGTGTGCATCATCAAAGGCCCGTTCAGGAAAACCCCTCACATTAAGGTGTTGCTGCCTGAAGAGAGCAAAATGATTGTTTAAGTCTATCATAATGAAAATCCTGTACCTAGGGCAGCTCGATTTCTGGGAAAAAAAAAAATCACAAACTTTTTCTTAGTCAATGTTGAGATCATATTTATTTAAGAAGATTCCACACAATGATTTAATTGTTTAAATCACAGTGATTTAAAGGATTAAATCATTGTGAACTGAAGTAAAGCTGCCACAGAATAAATAGCAGGTAGTCAATTTGTACTTTATGAAAAGGTCAAAACTAAAGGTGGGAAAGATGTGCTGATGGGCAGATCAAGAGTTACTGCACCATAAAATGTGCCGCGGTAATGATTTTATCTTTTTATCTCATTTTAATAATCACAAATGTGGTATTTGGAATTAAAATTTGATTCACTGCAGTCCCGGTGGAAACAACTGCGCACATAAACATACTGGGCATGCTAAAAGATGCAGTTTACTGGAAGACACCTTCCCCCACCTTCCACCTGTCACACTACACTGTGCAACCAGGTGGGATTTGAGTTGGCTGGAGATGAGTCAGCTTCACATGAAAGGCAGCCTCGGAAGTGGGTTTTTCTGTCCATTAACGCGTTAATAGAACATGAACTAGTTTAATGAAGAATGACTCTGAGAAAGTAGTTTGTTTGTCCCGCCAACGTCTTGCTTTTGTTCTTTCCTTTGCTTCTCTCCATTTTGTTCCCCACTTGTTTTTCTCACACTTGTGCATTTCCCGCTCTTTTTTTTTTCTTCTCTCCCCTTTAAATTCACAGACAGTTACCACCCCCATTCCCTCCCGGGTTAGTGCTTCTGTTTCGTTCTCTGTGCCCCAGTGGGAAACTCTGCCTTCCCTGTCATTCTCCTTGTAGGCTGATTCTCTGTGGATTTTCAGCAGACAGTGGGGTCGGCTTTGAGGGAGGGCTTAGTACTTGATTTGCAGTCTCTCCTCATAATACTCAGTTCATTCAAGCAGCGTGTTGACAATAGGCAGCCCCTGTCTAAAACTCCAGCCACCCATAATGCTAACCATCGGCATATTGTTGCTGGTTTCTATGGAGAATGCAGTTTAGCATTACTTTTTAGTTGTATTAGAGGAAGATTTTGATTTACAGAAGAAAACTTCTTAATAACTTTTTCCTTTTTTTTTTTTTCCACTTTAAAAAAAAATCTGAACATATGCTCTTAATGTAATATTGAATTGTCAATGTTGGCATCAATATTTTAACAGAACAAGCGTCGAGGAGCAGAATCTGGGTGCCAGTACAATCAGTTTTTCCTCAAAGAAAATGCAAACGGTCTCTCTGACTTTCATTCTTCACATGGGGAAAATAAGGGTCGCTTTACTCAGGACTTTTATTGTTATGTTCCCCCAAAATCCAACAAGTAAGCACTCCAAATAAGATGTCAGAACCATTTTAATGTTATCCTTTAAATCCTTTTGTCCTATTATTTTCATTAAAAACTATTAGTCATGTGTTGCAGTAGTACACTGGGAGGCAACTCAAACTGACGCATGTTTTGGGCTTGCAGCAAGTGGGCCAGATAGTGGGTGTGTATTTGGGAGAAGGGGGAACCAGAGGACTTGGAGGAGGAGGAGGAGGAAGGCTGGAGGTTTGTGATGTGTCACAGAGATTAGAAGCCAGAGCAGCCAGACCATGCTGCATTTCCACCTCTGCCTCCCCCTCCCTGCTTTTCCCCCTTCCTGGGATCTGTATTTTGGGGGAGCTGCAAGGGGCTCATTTTTGGGGGAAGTTATGGACAGGAAGAAGGGGACTGAGATAGGGAAATCTGTGTCGGGCTGTTGTTTTGCTTTTGTTTGTTTTTAGCTCACTGGAGAGCAGACAGAAATCTGCTAACCAGATCCAGAAAACTATCTTCATTATTTCGTTCCGCGTTGATATGAGAGTTGTCAATACGCGGTCACATAAGGTAGAGGTATATTTTCATGGAAAAGAGGAGGCTGATTTACATGCTTCTCAGCTGATGTAATGACAAAATATTTCAATAAAACCAGAGGGAATCATTTAAGAGGCCAGTGATTCTCTTCCTTTTTAACCATCTGCTGATGTGTTAGTCTCTCACCAGAGGACTACATCAATTCTTCAGTACGCTCAGTTACTTCCGCACTCATCAGGGCTCTGTGTCTGATTTTTGGCATTTGTAGATATATATCTTTTAGTGGATATAAAACTTTAATCTGAAATTTGTAACCATTTTGGATGCTCTTTGTAGCAATGTGGAAAATGGTCTAAAGGAAAACTGTACAGAAAGGCTAAAAGATGTGTTGACGCTCATTTCGTTTACCGCAGTTGTATAAAGGTGTTAACTGTGTTGTCTCTGATAGTAATCCAAAACCTTTAATAAATAATTGTTAATATAATTACAGCTAAAGTCCAATTTTTAAAATTTATTTAGGCAAACTTATCCTTTCGATGTGAGCAGGTTTTTATTAACACTTTAACACAACATCACATGTTGCTCTGTTTTGATTCTAATTAAGCTCTCTGAGTGACAGAGCAGTCATACTGCCCAGGAACACATGAAAAGTCAACAGCTCTTGGCCCCGTCTGCGCTTCCACTCAGGGCGGACTAGCAAGACAGAAAGCTCCATTTAATCAGCCTGAATAAATTCTCCTGGTCATTTTAACAGAACTGGTACTTTTTGTGAGGGCGAATGAATGTATGCATAAAGTATGTGTAACCTGAGTCAGACAGCCTAACGCCACTGAGTCAGAAGAGCTTTCTCATAATAGATGATTCCTAACCCCCTCAAAATCCCCTCACCCGCTTCTTTCTTGAAATTTTGTCACACACAACCCTTTTCCACCAAACCGGGGACGCCGTATTATCTGTAAATGAAAACAGAATGCAATGAAACCCCATATTTAACCAAACGTGGTACAAAAATAACCAATTGCATATTGGAACTTAATGAACATAAATTTAAAAAAAATTGGAAACTGATGGCAGTAACAAGGTTAACTAAAGCTAAACTAAAAACTAAAACGACATGTGAAAAAGGCGCTTAGTTAACTGAAACGAAAAACTAAACTGATTTAAAAACAAAAAGTCAATCAAAACTAATTAGAAAATACAAAACTATAATAACTCTGGCCATTAACATATATTAAAAAGATTGGAACGGGGGGGCTTTACCCTGACGTCCTCTTTGAACAAGGCCAGCGGTTACACTTTTGAAAGTATTTTTTTAATTGTTGCTTAATAATTTGGGGCCCCCCATGTATATATATATTTTTTCAGGTTTTCCCCTCTCTTTCAGTTTCATAAATTGATGATTGTCTACAGCAGATGACTGGTCTGAATTCCAGGCAGGCCAGTTTAGCACTCAAATTCTTTCTCTACAGAGATGTAATATGCATGTTATGCGGTGTGGTATTTTCTTGCTGAAACAAGCGAGACCTTCTCTGGAAAAAGGGGCATGTGGTGCCCCAAAACCTGTACACCTTATTGTTCTGCAGGGAAGCCTTGGGTCCTGGCATTCTTATGGCTGCTACTTTGGCAGAAACTACCCAACAGACCCTTAACAACATGGCAGTGGCGCCTGCACTCCCTTCAAATTCTCAAGATCTCAGTTCGATTGACTAACCGCAGGATTGCTTGAAACATGCCACATACGTTCCCCTCTGCAACCCGCAGGATCACAATGTCTCCTATACCACAGAACATCACCAGAGGTCAGAGCTGTTTTCATGATACAAGAGGAACCAATACTATATTAAGGAAGTGGCTTAAATGTGGTTGGTTGGTGTGTATCATTCAACATTAATAGTGTGGATCTCCTGGCCTTTCTTTGTGGAGCTTGCATGCTCTCCCTGTGCCTGCAGGTATTCTGGTTGTTGTAGTGTAGTAGGAGGTCATTCACTGATCAGATGGTTGGTGGTTCAATCCCTGACTTACTTGCCTTTCTACTCTGCGATCCAAAGTGTCCTTGGGCAAAATACGGAACCCTCAATGCATCCATTGAAGTTGGATTGTGTTTTTGATAGTTAGAAAGCATTTAAAATACATAGAATAAGAGCATTGTATGAATGTGTGTGTGTGTGTGTGAATGAATGAATGTGGCATGTAGTTTTACTACACACCACAGTGCTTTGAGTGCTCAGAGTAGAAAAGCACTGTATAAATAGCAGTTTACCATTTTAATCTAGCTTCTTCCCACAATCCAAGAAACATGTATGGTATGTTAACTGGTGATTCTAAATTGGCTGTCAGCACGAATGCAGGGTGGATTAAGCACCTAAGTGCAGCATGAATCTGTGTGAAAAAGGCAAAATGTGGTTTCTAGTGTAAAGTGCTTCGAGTGGTCTGTATGATTAGAAAAGCTCTGTATTAATGCCAGTCCATTCATTTTATTCCCTCAGAGTCAGGCTTTTAAACTGTGCACTGGTAATGAGCTGAATTATCCCGTTCTGCATTTATTTACAGTTTGTTCTTTGCAAGTTAGAATTTTAACCTGTATTTGTGAATGCCAGGGTGTACCCTGCCTGTCACCCTGTCACAGCTGGGATAGGCTCCAGCCCTCACATGACCCTGAATTGGATAAACAGAATAAAATGGATGGATGGATTTGTGAATGCAGTGATGAAATGTGTTTGCTGATAGTGGGCATGAGAAATGTTCCTGAGCCCATGCAGTGATTTCCGCTAGAGAATCTTTTTTCCTTCTTTTTTCAATGAGAGCCTTCCTTTTTAACTACATATCATTTTAATGATATTATTATATATTTTAGATGTTGAAAAAAAAATCCTTCCCTTCTTTACTTTTGAAAGAGTCACATTCCCTGGGTTGCTTCTTTATACCAGAGTATGCCACTTATTTTTTCCAACCTTTCAGAACCTGGCTGGTACAAAGAAAAAAAACAAGAGAAGCGCACAAAAAAAAAGCGCTTTGCATTTGTGCTGTTTTCAGTTAAACACGTGGTATTAATGATTTAAAATAATTGCATTCTGGCATTAATTACATTTTACTCAGCGTTTACCCTTTGGCGCACATTCTGCCTCAGTTTTGTCGAGTGGGAATTTCAGCATTTTTGAATGTTGTCGTGACTGACCAGGGACTCGTCAACCTGTCAGTATGTGGCAGCTTGTTAGTGTCTATCCGTGGTAGAGTGGCAGCGACTCCCTTGGGCGCCAGATGCAACACTCTTGAGACTGGATTGGGGGGGGAGGAGGAGTCTGGCTGTGTGTGACGTGCATCAATCCTTCCTTGCTCACTGTCAGAGAGTGTGTGTGTGTGTGTGTGTGTGTGTGTGTGTGTGTGTGTGTGTGTGTGTGTGTGTGTGTGTGTGTGT
>JAVDPK010000957.1:744644-786916 GCA_034780415.1 Cichlasoma orientale | reverse complement strand
GGTGGCCGCTTTTGCCCCCTCCAATATGGCGGTGACGTAGGCATACGAGTCAGCGATCAATGCGGTATCTATGTATACATATCTATGCTTTCCACCACCTGTTGTTCTCTGTAAACAAATGGCTGTGGGCTCTTTAAGAGAACAGGTGTGTCCGTCACAGGTATCGACAGGGATATAGGAAGTAGCTGTTTAGTTTTAACGTTGTTTCAGCACAAAATGAATTTAAGGACAGGGGGGGATAAACATAGGTAAGCCTATTACAATTATAACCTATATTACATATTATATTAAAGGGACAATGTTTGTTAATCAGATGTTAACCGAACTGGATGGTGTACAGTCAGCCAGCACAGTAACGATATGGGAAAATGTCCATACAGTATTTGTTGGTCGAAAATGACTTTAGGAAATAATAATAAAAAAAAAAATCACCAGATTTAATGGGAAAAGTAAACTTGTAAACTAAAGCTTTTAATCTCCCAACAGACTGGCCTGACTGACGACATGAGACAACCTTTGCTCCTTATCAGCCTGTCGCTGGCAGGTAAAACAATTTGCACTGACAGTTTCCTCTCCTCCCGTTCCGAGTGTAAGGTTCAGACAGCTCACAAAAGTCTCTAAAGTCTAAAGAGTTTCAGCAGAGTCTGTACTGAGAGCGGAGGGAAAAAAAAACAAGCCTGGGAAAAGAAGCTCTGGTATTCCAGGCACGTATTAAAACAATTGCATTTCAAGCAGAAAGCTCGTCTTTAACCGATCTTAAACCTGCGCGGCTGCATTCCCGTCTGTGCACTGACTACTGAGTGACGTGATGCCTTCAGGGCCTCCTCACAGGCTCATACATCTGAGCTTTCAGCTTGTGATTCGAAATAAGGAGGACGGTATTGCGCCTGAAAAAACAAACAGAACAGAAGGCATACACCTGTATGGTTTTGTTTGAATGGGAAGGGCGGTTCTACTGTAAAAGTATGAGCAACAGGACTATCAGTAGCATCGATACTTAAATATAGCAAATGCCTGTGTAAGTCCCAAGAAAGGCAAAGTTTGCTTTTGTTTTAGTAATATTTAATATTGCTGTTTTTAGATCTGCTGTATTTAAAGAAGAGAGAGCGAGGAAGTGAGACTACGCATTTGTGAAATGTTTTTAAAGATTTATGAGTTCAGCAGGAACAAGTGAGCCCAGAAAAGGTTCAGAGGCATACTAACGTGATTTTTCTTCGTGAGATGTGTTGATAGCAAAAATCTAAAACAATGCCAGCTGCATTTGGTGCACTTTTTCTCTTTGTGAGAAATATTTTGCTTGAAAATAACAAAGATCAAGCTACAAGCTTCTGAAAGAGAATTAGCACCGGGAATGTAAATTATATTTTAATTTGTTCATTAACTAAGGGTTGTTCTTCATGCATGAAGGATAATTATTAAAGTAATAATCATTAACATTTTCATATGATTAAATATTAATTTTGCTGCTATCGGCAGCTGCTTCTGCACTGCTGTGAGTCAACCTACGCTCCTCATGAAAGCGTTTCCCTTTTTCAGTTCCAATGCCTCTGGTTTGCTGGATGCGTTTCTGCTAAATCCTTTGGTAAACAAGAAGCTATTTAGTTTACATCTCCAGAAATGGTGTTCAGCTGAAATTTAGTTGAAGAGCTGGACTGTCAGAATAGACTGTCACAGCTACTGGACCAACACACAGATATAAAATTCAGCCTTATTGGATACAAGTTTATCTGTGCGGCTTAACGTTTTATCATCACTTCACTTTTATTGGAGTTGGCATGATGTCTGGACACTTTGCTGCTCTTCATGTCCATATTTGCAACTTTCTATCTAAAATATCTCTTTAATAATAATATATTAGTCAGTTGTTACTTATTAAAGTCTGACTCTTAATGGTGTCATAAATACATCTTATTTTACTCGGCCCTGTGCTCCGGCCTTGTAAAAACAATCCAACAGCACATGAAAGCATCAGGTCTGCACTGCCTCACTCATGGGCATTTCTCACTTCTGACTCATTACCCTTTATTCTGAGTTAAAAAAAAAAGAAAAAAGAAAGAAAGCCACAAACCTAAAAGCCTAAAACACTTTTGTTGTCTTTAACAAATCAGTGGGAAAGCCTGAACACAAGCCATTTCACTGGTGTCATTTTATTCTTTGCTCTCCTGTGAAAATCGTGTAAAGGCAGCCCAGCGAGACTGATCAGGACCATATTGATTTAGTCACTATAATTCATTGGCTGGCGCATTGTTGCATGGACGTTTTATATGCCAGTAAAAGGGCGCTGAAAATCTCCAGCCTCAATCTGCAATACCAACGCAAAACAGAAGGAGGAATGGTGGCTAAATGCAGAAGCACATATTCTCTTCTTTATTTGCACGCAGATTTCAAATTGACAAACACACAAACAGCAAAAATACTTCAAATCAGTTTGTCTTTAGAACATAGTGGTCTAAAAAATTGCTTGTGCGCCGCTGCTCTTGTGAAGAGACACGGCAAATATAATTATGACACGGCTTACGGTAAGTCAGGCTAACAAAAACACAAAATAGATGTTTAGTTTGGGATCACTTACAATCCAAAAAACATGGTGTGAAATTGATGAGGAAGGAAAGAGTGTGTACCTTACTAATGGGTTTTTACCCCCTGAGCCCAGCGTGTGTATCTATAGATTTTCTCCTCTGCAGTGGTGAAAGATGTACTCTGATCCGTAAAAGTACTAATTTAGGAATACGCTATTACAAGTATTCCAAAAAAACCCACATGAGTGAAAGTACAGAATCCCCTTTTATACCTTTAGAACTGCCTCAGTTCTTCGTGGCATAGATTCACTGAGGTGCTGGAAACATTCCTCAGACATTTTGGTCCATATCAATGTGATAGCGTCACACAGTTGCTGCAGATTTGTCTGTTGCACACCTACAGTATGATGTGAATTTCCTGCTCTACCACAAAAGCACTCTGGATTGACACCCGGTGACTGAGGCGGCCGTCTGAGTGACCTCACTGTCATGTTCTAGAAATCAGTTTGAGATGATCTGAGCTGACATGGTGTGCTGTCCTGCTGGAAGCAGAAGATGGGCACACCGTAGTCATAAAGGGATGGGCAACAACAGCACCCGGGTGGGCTGTGGCTAAGTTGGTACTAAGGGGCCCCCACATCATTACACCACCACCACCTCGAACCTTTGATTATAAAGAAGGATGGATACATTCTTTAATGTTGTTTACGCCAAATTCTGACCCCACAATCCGAATGCCGCAGCAGAAATCGAAGTTCATCAAACCAGCAATTTTTCCAGTCTTCTGTTGTAGCCTCAGTTTCCTGTTCGTAGCTGACAGGAGCAGCACCGAGTGCAGTTTTCTGCTGCTGTAGCCCTTCTGCTTCAAGGTTCGAGGTGTGTTGCATTTCAAGATGCTCTTCTGGATACCTTGGCTGTAGCAAGCATTTATTTGAGTCACTGTTGCCTTCCTATCAGCTCGAAGCAGCCTGGCCCTTCTCCTCTGACATCTGGCATCAGCCGGCCTTTTTTTTTAGCCCAGAGAACTGCCGCTCACTGGATATTTTCTCTTTCTCGAGCCATTCTCTGCAAACTTTAGGGATGGTTGTGGATGTGGGAGTATCGCAGTAGATCAGCAGCTTCTGAAGCCTGTCTGGCACCACCAACAACTGTGCCGGATTCAAAGTCACTTAAATCACCTTTACCTTACTGTAACCAACACTAGATGCTTTTATTCTTCTTCCTGCAAACACACCAGAAACAAAATCCAGCTTGGACATAAATTTGACCAATTTTTCATTGTGAAAAATGACCTGAACATGACCTGCCGCCTTGTGGGAGTATCTAAGTAATGTAGGCTGATGCAGTGGCCTTGCTGTCGCGTGGCTCTTTTGAGGGTGACTGTTCTTCTGAATAGTTTAAAGTGCTGCTCCATTTTCAGTTAGATGGTTGTTTGAACTCGCTCCATCTCAGCTGATCAGCACTGTCTCTGGTTCCGGCTGAGCCCACAGCTTCACAAATGACACATCACCATTAAAGTGTGAGGAGGATTTCGCTGTTGAAGTCGGTTTTAAGTAGTTCTGTAGGAAAGAAGAAATAAAAAGCTCATCAACTAATTTTATTACTTAGACTTTTCTAATCTTTGTATGTTGTGCATTAAAGAGTCATTCAGATCAAGCTGTTTGAGAAGATGCATGTGTGGTGTCTGCAGAGTTGCTCTCTGAAAGACTGAAAATATTTTTTAAAAAGTTTTAATTTAACATGTTTTTTTAGTTGGAGGTCACAAAACAAAAAGTTTAAGAAGCACTGATTTAAATTTTTTTTAAAAAAATAACTGGGTTTATGCTTATCGTCGTGCAGATTGCCCTGAAATTTGGTGCAAACAGTCATGTGTCCTCCAGGAAAATTTGATACTATAATGATGATCTCTTATCTTTTAATGGTTAATTTCATTATCTAGTGCATTTATTTTGGAGAAAACTGAATCCTATCAGGTTCTGCTGCACATTGTTTGACTCGGCAAATATAGCTACCCCCCTAAACCAAAATGATGAGCATTTTAAGCACTGTATCTTTTATTGCTCTCTCTCTCTCTCTCTTTTTTTTTTTTTTTAAGTTCTCCTCCTTGCCAGTGTACTGGGTCAGGACAAGGTGCCGGTCGAGTTCCAGACAAATCCAGTGCAGGTTCAAACTGGTACTGGAATAGTGATCACATTGCTGAACACACCTAGTGTCCTGTCCATCACATGGAAGTATAATGGGACCGCTTTGGGTCTGTGGGCTGGAGGAAGCTCAGTAGTTATGCCACCAGCACAGTTCCAGGGCAGGGTCACCATCACTGCTAACCAGCTCCAAATTGGAAGCGCCCAGCTCCGAGATGAGGGGATCTACACGGCGGATGTGCTCCCATCTCCAAGCACAGGCCTGACCGAGAACTCTGGATCAGTACAGCTGATGGTGTTTGGTAAGAGATAAAGAACTGTCCGTGTGAGTTCATGTTAGAGAGAAGATGAGGAGGAGGAGGAGGGTTGGGAAGGGAAGGTGGAGGGCTGGCAGAATGTATGGGGGAGAGAGATTTTGAGAGAAACAATAATGTTAGGGAGGAATACAAGAGAGTAAAGAAAGAAGAGGGAGGATTCAGGAAGTAAAAGAATTAGTCTGGGAGGTATAATGAAATTAGTGACCCATAGTAGGCGAGGTAAAATTAATGAAAAAAGAGGAGGGGATGAAGCCAGTGGCTCAGGGCTTTATGCTAATTAAAACTTATTTAATATGCAGCATTCATGCTCTTAGATGTTTGATATTATAGTGGTCTAAATGTAGCACTGCATTTGCATACAGTACATACTGTATTTGCATTCATTTATATTCAATACTGTAATGGAGCCTGAACAGCTGAGTGTCTCTCTTTATTTTCAGTCAGCAGCCCACGCTGCAGGGATGATGTACAGATTTTCTCAACCTTCTTACCACCAGCGCTAATAGGGTGCCAGAGAGACCAAATTGTTAGAGGCACTAGTCTATTATTGCTGAAAGGTTACATTCTCTAAGCTCACCACAGCAAGTTCATGTCATGGAACAGCCGAGTCCTTGAGCACGACTCTCAGCCTCCTACTTACTCGTTCGCGGCTTCCTCTTGAAGTGAAAGGCAGCTAAAATCCTAAAATATAAATCCTACTGCTGATTCACAGGCAAGCAGGTGATCGACAAAAATGGAAGTGATTAGAGCTATTTAGCAGTTGCTTGAATGTTTTTGTTTGTTTGCTGTAGCGGCTGCGGTTCTCTCTTAGTCACCACTTCCTCCTCCTCCATCCATACGCCCCCTCTTCTCCCTTTCCAATTATTTAACTTAGGCTGCTCGCCAAGAGGCATTTCAGCTACCACTCACACCGTCTGCCCCCTTATTCACCATCTGTGCTTCTTTCTGAACGCTGTCCCTTCCCAGCTCTCACTTCCTTTGATTACAACAAATTATCCTCAACAGATACATAAAGCTGCCCTCTATTGTTCTGTCAGTCCAACTTTTGAAGTGTGTGCTCTCGCTCTCTCTCTCTCATACGCTCAGACCCTATACTTATAGTGGTCGCTAATTTAAAAACCTTCTCGCAGCATTTCTACTTTTGCAGTTCTTTGGTAAAAATGTATTTATTCTTCCCACAGATGCAGTAACCGGAGTCAGCCTCCTTGTTCCTTCAATAGCGTTGGAGGGGGGAAATGTGTCTCTGAGATGTACATGGACTGCTGGGACACAGATTACAGTCCAGTGGGGGAAAGGAGGCTCAACAATCACTGCTAACTCCAGGATCACCATCTCCGGTGGCTCTCTGGTCATTAACCCAGCCAGCCGGAGTGATGCGGGGCAGTACACATGTACAGCCAGCAACCCTGTTAGCGCCCAAACTGTCACACAGAGCCTCACTATC
Source organism: Cichlasoma orientale (assembly GCA_034780415.1). Taxonomy (NCBI): domain Eukaryota; kingdom Metazoa; phylum Chordata; class Actinopteri; order Cichliformes; family Cichlidae; genus Cichlasoma; species Cichlasoma orientale. The sequence continues at coordinate 780,495 of JAVDPK010000957.1, read as the reverse complement.
TACTGTGAGTTTGCACTGATTAAGACAAGAGGAAGCTAATCTGCTGTAGCCACTGCAAATAGCAGTAGCTTATCTGCTTACCCACATTGCACCGCATACAGTGTGCTGAACTGCACTCAGATTGTACAGGACATTGTCCAAAAGCTCATTGTGCAGCTTCTGGCTTTGTCTCGATCACATCATTAATTCAGATATGATAGCCTAACAGTAATATTACGACTACTACCCTTTGTGTGATTGTCCTCACAGATCTAATGTTTTTTTTTTTTTTTTGCCCAAAATAAGTCACGATCTCTATTTTCCTTGGCCACAGAAGTATTCATCAACAGGGGCCGTTGTACTGCAGCCCTCTGATAACAGCTTGCAAAACTAAAAGTGCAGCTAATGATTATTTTCAGTGTCGACCTATCTCTTGATTTATTTTTAAGTCTTGAAAAATTGCACCCACACTTTCCCGCTTTGGTGAACTGGGCGATAATTGAAAACAGGAGTAAATCTGTAAATCCTGCATTTGAGAAGCTATAACAAGCAAATATTTAGCGTGGTTTTCTTTCTAAATTAGGAATATAGGCATTTATATTAATGCATGTAAAAAAAATGTATTCAATTAAGTTGTGTTCACGTCAGGGCAGTTATGTTTAGAGTAGCAATTAATGTTTACCCGCTAATTGCATTGTTGATGGTTTGATGCTTTGACATTTAACAGGCCAAAGCGTCCTTGGAAAGGCACAGCTGTTTGAAGTGACACACTTTTCTTATAAACAACATGCACAATGTTTATTTGATTCATAGTTAATTCCTACTAGCTTATAATTATGTTTTATGAGAAAAATACAGAAGGGGCCGCTTGAACGAGTAAATTATAGTATGAATATGTCAGCCATGCGACGCGTATAAAAGTAACCTTCCTCGTGGTAAAACTCCATTAGCTGAATAACTTGCAGACAAGATTAAAGGCAGTTCACCACAACGATTTATCTTGACGACTTAAAAATAAAATTGACACAGTGATAACCCCTTTAGCTGAACATATAATCTGTGCCTCAGCTTTTTGAAATATAAAATTGCACTCATTGTACTTGTAAAGTAAATCTTTCTGATGCTGATAACGTTGCCCTCTAATCATCAACAAACCAGATGGCCCTGACACCCCTGTGCTGACCAAGGCCGCCCCGAAGAACTGTGTCGGGAGAGGGGACGTGTTGGTGGGACAGACAGCGCAACTCACCTGTACAGCTGCCTCGCTGCCTCCTGCCCTCTTCTCATGGCAATTCAGCGGAGTACCCATCACGTCTAACCCGCCGAACAGCGGGGTGCTCAGCGTTCAGACTTCCTCAACCAATAATAGCGGCCAGTATGTCTGCACGGCCAGAAACAGCATCACTGGAAACTCGTCGGCGCAGAGCACACGCTTGGCCGTCGTGGGTGAGTTATGGTGAACACTGACCTCTCTCTGACTGATAATGATGACAGTTGGTTTTGGACTCCGTCCTCATATCCGTCTTCACGACAGGAGAGGGACAGAAAGTATCCTGGGAGATTGATCTGCAGAGAATGCGGTCAAAGTCATTGAGTGAACCGATCCGACTCATCCCTTTACTTTCTCTTGTTTCCTCGCCCCTCTCTTTCTTTGCAATTACTTTATCATCCCTTTTTAGAATCTTCACCTCCTCCTGTCTCATTTTTTTCTTTTTCCTCCTCTTGTTTGTCTGAGCCTCCAGACTCATTATCTTTATTAATTCTCCCCCCTATGACACCATTCCTTCTATTTCAGACATATGCTTGAGTGGAGGGGAAGTGGCGGGGATTGTGATTGGCTCTTTCCTGGGCATCTTAATCATCGTGTTCCTCATCGTGATCATTTACTTTCTTGTGCGACGGAGGAGGGGTAAGTCCACGTGTGTGTGTGTGTGTGTGTGCGTGATCACAAACCTCATTTTTATTAGCTTTTTTATTTCATTGTATATTTTGTGAAGAAAAACACTTTTTCCACAGTCTTTATGAACATCTTTGCTTTAAAGGTAGTCCAGCAATTTTTTCTTGCACTTACATCATGATTTTCTTTGTTATTCTATTATTACAGCACCAACACAGAGGGAAACTGTGACGGTTCAAAAGACCAACCCAAATCAAAGGCCTGTGGTAAGCCACTGTAAATTTTACATACATGTCGGAATCGCTAATGATTCTTTGTTCATTCTGTCTTCCTTTTGCCGTCTCTTTCCATTAAGCCCCCAGATCCACAGCCTAATGGTATTAGGGATTTGGATCAAGGTCACAACCCTCCCCTCTATCAACACAACCCCGTCCACGTATACAGAGACCCACGCCAAAGCCGTGGCAACCTGCAGACACCGCCGCTGAATGGCCTTCATAACTCTGACACGCGGCGACACAATGGCCGTACGCACACAAATGGACTCCTACATAATACTATTCAGAACACCAATTCAGACCCACATAATGGCATCGACAACCCGGCTTTCGTGCACGCCAATGCTCAGAATGCAAACGCACTCCCAATCACACAGCAGCAAAATCCTAGCATTCTCATACAGACCGGCACCGGCCAGAGTGGCGGCCAGCCGCAGGCGGTTCACGTCAGCCTGAACACGCTGCCGCAGACTACCCAGCCAAGCAACAATGCACAGTTGCCTGCCATTCACGTTAATCTTAACTCATATCCAACCAGTGGCCAACAAACACAGCAAGACAGCTCTTTTCCCCCTACCAATGCAGCCAATAATAACGCTTCACAAATCCAACACAGCCCGATACATACAGGACAGTCTCATTCCAGAATGCAAAGTGGCGCGTCCTATCCTGGTGACCCCCAACTGAATGGCCAGGTGAACGCATATCGACAAGATCAGTCTGGACTTATTCCCACTGGATATACGCATTCTAACAGTAATAACACTTTACAGCGGAATGCCAATACACAGGCATACCAGCAGGAACCCGAACCTCACAGGAGGTCTGATAGGAACTCAGGAAGACACGAGGCCACTCCCAGCTCCTCCCGGCGACAGCTGTCTTGGGATCTCCTCAGAGGGACACCAGCATATCCCAGTGGCACGCAAGAGAGAGAACAGACAACGTCTGAGTACACCTCTGACTATACCAGCCATCCTCCCATACGAGAGGGAAGAACAGCAAACAGATCTCAGACCCGCACTCAGAGACAAACTGCTTCCCGCAGCAGAACTCCACCCAGGCAAGACGCATCATTAGCTGACAGACGCACGCGGCACCACTCAGCTGATTTTCAGCAGGTATTCACTAGCATTTTAACACAGCACGAGCCCTTACACCGCACACAGAGAAGCCCCCGCACACAAAGGGAAAGTGCTCAGCCAGACATCAGAGGTTCACCTCATAGCCAGACTGCCCCCAGGCAGGAAGCCACTCACAGGAATAACCCCCAGGCACTTCCTCTCACTGCCTCTGTAGGCCACTCTGCTGTGTCACAAGGATCCACCATACAACAGGGACTGACTGCACCGCAGGGTGCAGACGCTAGAGCTTTGGCTGATCCTAATCATCTTCAACAGGCACACATGGTTCAGCAAAACAGAACAGCACCAATTCAAAGAGCACCAGAAGGCGTGGGCACACAGACAGAGCCTGTCACACATGGTGCTGTTCAACCTCCTCAAGGGGGCACTGCTCCAGCCCCATACCCCTCTGCCCAGCCAAAACATAGTAATCTAACCCAGGCTGCACTTAAAGTCCACACTGCAAGAGCTCAAACATTTCAAAATCGGAGAGAACAGACCAAGGCTGCCCTGCTTCACCCTGGAGTACAGCCTCAAGCTCCAGCTGCTGGGGCTGAGCGCCCACCAACTCCTCCTCCTGTTATCCCCCTCACACAGTTTCAAACCCTCCCTAAAAAACGCACCCACCATAAATCCCCCGCAAGAGACCCTCAGCCCCCCAGACCTCCTGTTAACGTGCCAGTGGCCCAGCGGCCCCATGCGCATCCCGCCACGATGCCTACGAACCATCATCACCATCCTCAAGCTGGCCACATGCATGTCAGTGCACACAGGCATGGCCACACCCATGCTCGCGGCCATGGGCAGCCTGCCCACTTAGCCCATCAATGGCAGGTAAGTGTGGGACACAGCATGATGTTTTGAAACTGCAGCCAACAGATGCCATATGTTTGATGTTACAGATTTCCAGCACGTGCCTCTGCACTTATGTCTGTGTTGTCCCGTGTCCTGTATACTTGCATTTGTGCGAGGCCTCCTCCTTCTAACACTGTCTACTCAACAGTTGCTGCTTCTGTCTTTTTTTTTGAAAGACGCTTGACAGCACCGTAAAAAGTGTTGCATTTTTTTGGATGACAGTCTTTCTTGGTGTCATAAAACTGTATTTAGTCTTGAGTGTTTGTGACACTGTGGCAGTTTTTAAAAGTAGCATTGTGTGTCAGATGTTTTGCTTTTTTTTTTGGTTTGTTTTTTTTTGCGTGTGTGACATGTTGGCAATGAAGGGCTTGTTGTGTGTTTCCAGCAACAGGCTCACAGAGGGAGACCAAGATGATGACAGATGTCAGCAAACTACACTCTACAACTGTCCTGCGAACAAACAGCCAACAGACGTGATCCAATATACCACCAAGCAAGACTGACTGCACAGGGTTTAGCACTCTAAAAAGCTGTCATACCCCATCATAACTGACTCCTAAAGTCAGTTATTTCTATATAAAAAGATGAACGTGTCTCCTGGGCTGATAAAATGTAAGTTTCCTGAAAATTAATTGCAAATTATATCAAAGGAGGTTTGAGCTACCCTTTTTTAAGGAAAAAAAATACACAAACTAAAAAAACTCCATTATCAGTCAACCCTTTGAAACACAAATATTGTGTCCCAGACCCACATATTTTGTACTGCTTTGTATTTCTGAAGCACTGGTCATGTATCAAAATTTGCCCAGGGCCTGTTTTTAAAAAAAGCGCAGTGATCCACGGCTCCTGAACAAGTTCATGTCCTCTCATCCATTCATCACCAGGACTAAACAACGCCGCCTTGATGAAATGCACTCGAGGTAGTTGCATGAGTATCCGTGACTACCTGAGCTGATAATGACAAACAATAAATGAGAAAGGACCCTGCACAAGATGGACTCAGCCCCAGGGAGCAGTTATGAAAGATGAAATTAGCGGCAGGGGTGGTCTTGATTTACTCTGAGCTATTTATTTTGTGCCTTCTGTTTACAGATGCCTCTTATGACACTTCTCAATTAAAGGGATTCGCTCCAGTGGTGCTGGGAAATAATGCTCCGCTTACTATGAGGGGGATCCCCCCCAAATGGATGGGCGCTTATTAATTAAATGCTTTTATGTGACTTAAATGACTTGGAAAATAATCATAGCCATGCATGAATGAGGTCAGAACAAAAAGAAAAAAAAACCCGAGCTACTGCACTTTCTGCTGAAAAAGCAGTGTGACAATTTACGGGTTCATAGATGTCGTGATTGTCGTGATTATCTTTACGGGAAATGTGTTTATTTTATAATATGTATATGTTTTTAAACTCAGGGGCTAATTGTATATCGATGGTTTAAGTTGCACTAATCAATATCAGCGTGAAGCTAATGATGCTCTCTGTTTCTCCTGAGAAAAGAAAACCAACATCTTGGGCACTGCGTTGCATCAAATGTGTAAAAAGTTTAGAATCAGTTGTGTCACATAAATTTCGTGCTGGCTAAAATGTTCAAAGAGTTTAAAATTTCACGTCCTGAGCCTCCAGCAAAACCTGCCGGTGTCCATCTGTTCTGAGGGTTTGGGAAAGCAGAGCATGTGTGTGTGACCTTCTTTTTTTAAAATATTAGCAGACAAAAACGGTCTCAAACGAGTTAAAAAATTGAAAATGTATTCTTCTTCATGTGGAACTTTTTGACGTTAAGAAAACAAAAAACAGAATATCCCCATTATTTTTTAAATATTAAAATGAATAAGCTCAGCGTTGGAGAACTACCCGGCACATATGGAAGCTCCAACCGGACAGCTGGAGCATCAGATTTCCTTTACCGCCTTGAAAGTTCTTTGGTTCTTGTTTTGGAATATTAATGCTTGCAAATAGTTCTCACAGATGTTCCATGGGAGCTGATAAAAGTACAGTATTTATTATGAGTGGAATTTGTATATCATATGGGATTAATGAATTGACTTTTAACCTTATTTTGTCAATAAAAAAATAAAGATATTTTGCTACTATGCGTGTCGTCTTACCAGCCATCACAGTGGAAGACACTTTTCAGGGACTATTCACAGTCAAATGCACTCCCAAGAACACATCCTTCCAAACATGAGAATTTTTGATTTTCAGCGCGACCCTGGAAAGGATAAGCGGAAGAGAATGGATGGAAATACCTCCGGCGTGCATGCGTGTTGACAGTGAGTCAATCCATATAAGCACCTATTTATTCTGGTATTCCTCTGTATCACAGAGCTGTTTGCAGTCTGGCCATATTTCTGCTCACTGTGTCTATAGTGCTAATTATTCATGGCGCCTGTGTATACCGAGTGCTGTTGTTGATTCTGCTCAGATAAATCTGTTCCTTCGGCTTGCTGCGGAGGTGCGGAGTGTGTGTTTGGATCACAGCTCCATCAGTCTCCCAATCCCCTGCTCCCACTTGTACGTCACCTCTGATGAACAGTCCTGCTGCTCACTATTGGAGACACTTCACGGTAGTCTAGCACTGTAATGAGTGGAGATGGAGTGCATTTGAGTACCTGGTACCAGAATAGGTTACAGCATTGCCTACTGGGTTCCAGATGAAAGCTGTGATTTATGAAAAGTTTGTAGCAGTTTTACAAATGAAATACTTTGTATACTATGCTATGCCTGCTATCTTTGGAGGGAAGTGTGTGGTTTATGGCCTAAACAATTCAACAGAAATTGCAAGACATTGTGGAGTCGTCAAACACGCGGCACAGTAAACCTCAAAAGCTTATGTCGCCACCTTCCCTGGGCCAATTTGCATGTAAATCTGCTCGTGTTGTTTTAGTATACTGATTTAAAGTGATTTACTGTGACTGCCGCAAGTAATTGTTTACGCATCCCTTTGGTGGCATAAATTAAAGGAAAACATAACTCAAGTGCTGTGTGTGCAAAGAGGGCATTTTTCTGTATTGATGAATGCTCGTTTTGGAGTGTGTCAAATTGCAGCAGCGAGCTTTCCTGACTCAAGTGTGCAGAGAGCCAGTGTGGATTTTACTCAGGAGACTGCAGTAGATTTGCTGGGAAAACCTTAATACCACAAGATGGCTAATATAATCCTAATCCAATCTTAATTTAAATTCAGCGTAGCTCAGCAGGCACGCATATTTTTTTGTATATTTGATGGCATTTTAGAGTTTGGAAATAATAGAGGAACGGCTATAAAGCCCAGACCAAATTTAGTTCAATTAAGTAACCTCTCAGAGTGAATAAAAATTGATGATACCGCCTTTCTTTTCTTCACAGCACTGATGGTGATTTACTCCCCCACAAAGGGAAAGAAAGGGGGGGTCAGACATGGTAGTTCTCATGTCCATATGATCATTGAGATGAGCTGCAAAGCCCTTTGAGATCAATGCTGTCCATCGCTCTCAAAGTGTCCTTGGGCAAGACATTGAACCCCTGCTGCTGCGCACTGACCCCTTCAGTGAAACAGCATGTGAATATGAGTGTCAGAGGAATATGAAATGAAACAAATTTATGATTAAACTTTGCACACAGGATAGCTGAAAAAGGCTGTGACTCTAAATTTATAGCTCTAGCCTGTCCCGCACTCATTTATCCTTGCAAAATGTCCTTGACCAGGACAGTGAATCCCCAGCAGTTCACTAACTGTAAATCGCTCTAGACGGGAATGTCTAAAATGTAAATCATAAGTCGAAACTGCACTGTCAACTGCAGTCTCCATGCCTCCTCCTAACCCACAAGGGGGAGCCATGTGAGAAGATTTTTTACATCTATTGATCACTTACCACCATTTTTTCCTCCTCCTCAAGGCCTTCACCATCTGTGCAACTTTGACGATGTGTGCTGAAAGTAAATGCGAGCCAAAGGCAAAGTAATTTTTGTCTGTGGTCCGGCTGAGAAAAAATAAAACACAATCAAAAAAAAAAAGGAGTAATGTGCAGCAATAGTGATATCCTTAATTGTCACAGACTTGTTTACAGAAGTATAAAGGTGCCTGCTGCCTTCTGGGATACATATCAAACACAGCCACTTCAAAGACTTTTGTGTATCAGCGTAATCTTTTGTTTAATCAATTGAGCGTATCGTGCTGTGTTTAATATTTTCACCGTGCTTTTGCTTTCAAATAAAGACAGGCTGTTTTATTGATATGCTCACAGTAAAATAAATCCAAAACAAGTTGGAACAATTGTAGAAGTTCTGTATCTTAAACCCTGTTCAACGAATCTTCTGTGCCATAAACAGGCAGCAATGAAAAAAATCCATTTGTCATGAACACCCTTCTGTAGCTACGCAGACACATTTACAGATGCTTCCGATCATTGGCGCAAATAATTTGAGCTGTACTATAAATGCATATTAGAGCTGCTCAGAATAGGGGCTGGTTATGAAACTGCACGTACACATTGTCCTCTGCTAGAATGACACAAAAATGAACACGTACAAAGTTGTCAAATGAAGCAGGTTTCCTGTTTGCACGCCGCAACCGACAGTGGGTGGTACCCAGAAGAAGTAAGTGCACATTCATCTTCGGTGTTCAGAAAAAGCAGATTCTTAGAGCTGTAGTGCAGTTAGTTCTCATAATTAAGTTGTGAAAAATCCAACATCAGCAGAAAAAAAAGAAAAAGAAAGATGATTGTGCAAAACCGAGCAGATGCACAACTCAGTAAAACTATTCGCGAGCCAAGAACAGCGAGACATCACCACTGCAGTTACTTGCTCGAGAGAACTCTTTAACAAAATGCTTTTTGATCCACATAATTTGTATCTAAACACATTTATAATCGTTTTATTGACATGAACAGATTGTGGATTATGAAGGCGCAAACACTCGGTAAAAACACGCTTCTAGATGGAATTAAGTCTTCATCAAGGTTAAATTTAGAGTATTTCTCAGTTGTTTTGGCACTTTTGTTGAAAGATTTTTGAAGTTATCAGCTCTGCTGACACTTTCCCCCAAACAGCTCATCCACATTAGGCTTTAATTTGCCCTCAAATCTTTAATTCATGTGTCTAAATCAAGTCCATGATACTGAATAAGTCAACACCACCGAAAAAGCTTTTTTTTTTAAGACTGCGTACACCAAATGCTCACATATTTTTTCAGAATGACTTTTCATACATCTTCTTTCTGACAGCAAATAACTGCTGCATCAAACTATTATTTTTCTGAGAATATTTTTTGAGAATGCTAAAATGTATCACAATGAATACTCCTCAGAGGCTAAACCCAGGAGACAAAGTTCTACTTCCTGCTTTGTAAAAAAAAAAAAAAGGAGCACACTTGCATGTAGGCTACTGACAGTGGTCACACAACCCAGCAGAATACCAGGAAAAAAATAACATTTACACAGCACTGGATAGAGCAATAGTGTGCAGATTGCCTATATTTTGACCGTGCTACTCTGCATATGATAACTTACTTATATTTGGGAGAGTAAAACTATCACACTGAGGAGAAATATAATCTATTCTGGTACATTTACAACCAATGTTGGTCCTAGCATTTAGCGCAGATGAGCCAAAGTGTTTGAAAAAGCTAACAAACTGTGAGAAATGTTCTCTCCGAAGGATTTCACACATTTTTTTTTGACAACTTCAGCCATTTGAGAACTGAGCCAAAGCAAGTGAGAAAAACTGCAAAGCAAGGCTGATTTTATATATAATGGTCACCGCTGTGGCCATAAGTGACATTTACAGGGCAAAAGCAAATGCCAAAAAAATGTAGAGTGCACAAGCAGAAAATAGTCATAAAGTTAGTGAACAGAGTAAGAACTGAAGTTCCCACCTGAGCTGGTTACACTGGATCAAAATTGTGAGTGCATGAACTTTGAGCAAGTTAAACTTCAGGAGAAAGATTGCAGTATTTCTTCTTTCGATGAATGCAGATGTAAACCTGCAGCCACAGAAGTTTTGTTTTTCTTTCTGCTGTTCTCCACGTTTATTATGGGAGGAAAAAAATAGAACTCTGAGGCTTTTTTTTGTTTTTCTAACGGTTCAGTTAAGTCCAACTCCTTTGAATGCCAGTGTGAGGCAGGGTGCAGTAAACCTGTATTGCAACTGGGGCTTGATTAAATACAGCAGAGAAGTCTCATTTCCAACTTGTCACATACGGAACACGCGCCAAGAATAGTGGTTCAACACTTGGTAGGAAAACCGTAGTTTTCAGAAATTATGCTAAGGTAGTACCCAGTGCTCTGAAATGACACATAACAAAGTCCTGACCACGACTTAGTGTGCGGCAATTTGCGAGTAGGAATGTGCTCATCAAGCACCTGAAGTGAAGTCCCACATACCTTTAATCACAGGGCTGTCAGTGGGGCTTTAAATACCCTGCAGGACAGAGGCTTCACTTGGTTACTGTGTTTGCGTGCCACCAGCTGGATAGACTTCATTCTCCAGGACTGGTTTATGCTTTCGGCCGTACTTTCTTGCGACTGCGACGCGTGAAGTAACAAACACAATCAAAAACACGCCTTCCCTGTGATACAGATGCCAGATAGTCTTGAACTTTGTTTCCATAGGTGGTTATTGATGCCTAACCAGTACATAAGCAGCAGGGATTGTTCATCTTATCAAAAGAGTCTTCACAAAGTTATGGCGTATGTACTCAAGGAAAGGTGTTTCACAGCTGCACCGTGCGATATGCTGCTTTATCAGTTCACGTGCTGCGGGGTACAATAAAGAGCCTACTGAACACACACGCTTAATGATGCCACTGTTCCCATGCTTATGGTCATTCTGCTCCATTTCCTGTATACTTTTACAGTATGTTATGTTTCCAGGTAATAATCACACTCTGTGCATTTTTGTCAAAAACAGCATACGTGTTATTTGATATGGATGCATTGCCCTACTTATTTGGGCTCGGCAGCAGGAATGACTACTTTCAAACTCTAAATATATCTTGAACACCCACAGTAGGAGCTGTTCTTGACTGACAGATTAGTCAGCTGTAATAAATTTATCTCTGTTCTAGCAACTCATTACAAATGTCTGACTGCAGTATGCAGTAAGTGGAGGGAGATTTGTTGGCAAAGCCTTTAGTCACGGTTATAATCTCAAAGGGCTTTGAGTTTTTAAAGAAAACATAAAAAATATTAATGGTAACATTATTCAAAGTATTTTCCTGAAATAGAACAAAATCAAGGCAGCAACACTTTGTACTGAAACACAACATTTGTTATAATTATTTTCATTACCGATGCATACATGTGAATAACAAAGAAATAAAAACAAATAAATATAAATAATACTGTGAGATTAGTGCATGAAAACATTTCATATATATATATATGTGTATATTAAACATGGCCAGGCTTTCAAATCAGGTCAAAAGCTCAGGCTTCTCTCTCGGTTTTCAGACTTTATTTGACGTTATTTGATCTGGATGTGTTGCCCTACTTATTTAGGCTCGGCAGCAGCAATGACTACTTTTGAAGTCAGTTTTTTTTTTTCCATATTTCTGGAGCACAGCTCTGGCTGTGAGTACAACAGCCCTTCCTACGTGTTTAAATCTTTTGTTTGTGAGTGGCATCCAATCAGAAGAAAGTTGGCTTGAAGGCTGGGAGAAGGAAGCTCAAATGGTCTGTTTCAGCGACCTTAAGGACTACAGCAAGGTCTAGTGTAAGATAAGCAAGGATTATCTTTGAACTGTAAATTATGCAAAGCTAGTCCAAGAATAAAAATAGGTGCCCTTTAAATGATGATTGCAGTCATGTCATATATAGGAGCTGTAAAAATGACAAAACCTTATAGAGGCAAGGCTGAGATGGTTTGGACATGTGCAGAGGAGGGAAAGTGGATATAGTCAGCAAATGATGCTGGATATGGAGCTGCCAGGCAGGAGGAAGACCTTAGAGGAAGTCCATGGATGTAGTGAAGGAGAGTTGGCGTGACAGAGGAGGATGCTAGGGACAGGGTGAGATAGAGGCAGATGATCTGCCGTGGTGCTGCTGAAAGAAGAAGAATACCATCAAATCAAATACTGAAAACACGAGACAGCTTAAAGTGGAGAACATTTTTTCCAGATGGACGTACTGATTTAGATAAAGTAGCGAAACATGGCTACAGGTTACAATTAGGAAAAATTAATACTACCTTTAAATTATCCTACATCTTGCCAGTTGTTTGATATGCACCACATCACATGTCCGTGACGCGTGCTGTGGTGCATACCAAGCATTGCACTGGAATGGAACATAATAGCGTGCTACAGCTGGTTTGATAACACAAGGAAGGACATAACACAAGGGTGATACCAATTACACTCCAGTTCAGTACAACTCAAACACTGAACACTACAAATCTTACCCCACTAGGAAAAAAATAGGCTAGGCCACACAGGAGCAGTAGTCCCTGAAAACAGCCTGTTACTACTCAAACACAAAACTTGTGTACTGCCAACTAAAATTGTTAGGCTAGTCAGGATAACCAGTGTTCTAAAGAATACAGTGGCTACCTAGCAGAAACAACTCGAATCACTAACCCCCCTACCTTCACACATGACACAATGAATGCTGAGAACAAAGGCCAGCAAATGCCACCACATGCTAACCCTACCTGGCTTCCTCTCTACCTAAGAGATTGAGATTCTAATGCTTGGTTTATGGTACCGCAGTTGTCCATTTGTGCAGGTACTGTATATAATCACTTACTCTTTCATTCAGTGCCGACATTTTTATCAACAAGGTCATTACGGCCATCAACAGGGTTATCAGCCTATCTGATATCAAACGGCCCCGAAATGCATTTGCTGCATTTGTCCTAAATGCAGCAAATAGATTTGATACCACAGCCCTGTGACAGACTGGTGACCTGTCCTGGATTTTCCCCCGCCTCTCACCCTATGGCAGCAGGGATATGCTCCAGCCACCCCGCAACCCTGAATTGGATAAAGCAGAAGAAAATGGATCGATTTAATGCTAATGTGGGAATACATCTGAGTTTAGACCTGATTTTGAGATGTTTTAAAGATGACCAACAGTTTAACGGTCATTTCCAATTCCATACTTTACAAAATAGGTTACAGAACAACACAACGAAACAACCCCCCCCCCCCAAAAAAATGCAAAAACCCCCACACATAAAAAAGAAAAACAAGAATAAAAATTAGCAGCCCCTAAGTGCATGCACAAGACCAATCAATACAGGAGCGCAGTGTGGGTGGTATGGAGGGAAAATTGTGTTGAAATAATTAGTTGAAATTTTAAAAGCTTAATTTTGGACTCTATTGATTGCTTTGGTCAAAATGATCTTGGTTTTCATTTTCAATAATTAGTTTTTCCAGAGTTAAGCGCAGACATGACTTCTGCAAACCCGTGATGGGCTTTTGTTATTATTTCTGGCATTTAAAACTAAATGTTTAATCAGAAAAATAACCATCACTAAAAATCAACATTGTCTGCAGATGTTGTGAGCGCCAGTATGTCTCCGCTTATTCTGCCTCGACTTTGTGTTGCAAAAAAGCGACATCCCAGGGAATCTCACAATATCTCTGCCCCCACAAAATGCCACTGTGGTGCCATGTGACCTCACATTAAGCAGGTCTTTGGGGGAGTTAACGGTGACATTTACAATTTTTTGGCAGCCTTTCACGTTTATAAAATTGCTCTCTATCATATATATTTGAACAGCTTTTGATGGGGATATTGTAATGCACGTTGAAGGTCTCAAGGAAGTGACATTTTTCTGACCTACAAAAAGTTCTGTTGTTCTATAAGCCTTCAAAGACGAAGCTGTTTAAAATCCAAAAACATCGCAATATAGATTATGTTTTATTTATCTTCAGTTCTGCAGTGGCATGGTTAGAGGGCTCAAAGCCTAGTTTCTTTTACTGCTCAATGTGTAATATGTATAAGAGATTAAATTGTTTATTTAGCATGGCAGTGCATTTTCCATGTGGATGCTTTAATTAGGAGTCATTAGTCCATTTATATAAAGCTGCTATAATCAATAATTCAATGTTAGATGCCCTGAAAACACATTTTGTAAAGTGAAAATAGATGTTCTTACTTCTAGGGATGGTATCTCTATCTAAAATGCTGTTCCATCTTCATTAGAAATGTTTTAACTGTTCTAAGAAGATCTACCACAAGTGGCTCTGAAATGGCTGCATGTAGTCGTGGCAGAATTCTGACATACTAGCTTTACCTGTTTGTATTTTTATTGGACCTCATTATTGTAAGTTTTTTTTCCACATAAGGCTTTTTGATGGCTGTGGCAATTTTTGGAGATGCATGCTTCTCCTGTTTATACAGTAGCATTTACTTTAATCTCACAGAGTCACACTCCTGTGACAACTTGGCAGTTAGTAGCACTTTATTTTTTAGTGTTTAATTGTGGCTGGCAAGAAGTGTCTGCCAGGTGCCGGGCAGTTCTTGGGACCTTGGGCCCTGTTCTCAGCTTGCGCTGGGGTGGCCGGCCTCTAGCGTGGTCGGCTGCCTGCTCTGGTTCTCTGGTGCTCCTGCCCTTTGGCAGTGGGGTTAGGGGTTAGGCTGGGCCTCCCTCTTCCTTGTACTGAGGTGGGCATGCGGATGTTATCGGGATGTGTGGCCTCGGTTCTTCAGCGCTCCTGGGGTGCTGCGGACGGCCCGGGTCTTCTGGGTCTGTCTCTGTGTGTCTCGGGCTTCTGGGGAGCGACGTTGCAGCTTCTCACCATCGTTACCGAGTACGCTTCATGACAAACACTCGCTCACTCACACACAAAGAAACAAAGCAAGATTGTGTGCTTGTTTCTGTTTTCATGTTTGTCTTCCAGGTGCTGTTTGTTCTCTTTTTTTGTGTGTGTTGTTGTGCTTGGTTACAATTGGCAACCAATTATATGTGCTCTGTTTTTTTTCTTAACCCCCCCCCCCCCACCTTTCTGTCACTTCTTTTCTGTCAGCTCCAGTATAGGTAAACTGTATCATACCGATATCACTAATAAAATAAATAAAGAGTATATAAAAATAAGTATATAAAGAGTATTTAAAGATCCTCTTGGCAAAACAAAAGTGTCTGGCTCAACACAGCATGCAGACTATAATTTTGCTTGCTTACACTGCTGGACAGAACAGGTAAAAAACAAAAAAAAGAATCCTGATGAAAGAATTGATCAAAACTGAATCACTGATTGTTGCTGATTCTGACCATTTACCTTCAAAGACAAAGTTGCTGCTCATCGCTGAAATTGCCACATGTCAAAGCTTTTACTTTGAAGGTGAAAATTCGCCTTCTCTGGTGCTTGGTGAACAGTTTGCGTGTGTTTGCAGACATTTCTTCCATGCAAACTACTGGCAGCCATCGCATCCTGCAAGTGAAAGAGGTTTTTGGTAAAGAGGTTTTTGGTGCAGCAACGTTGTGATTAATTTCATGCTAGCAACTGCCAACAACCCCCCCCCCCCCCCAGCAAACATTCGTGGAATACGCACTTTCCCCTAATGACTGGTGGAAGCCAGATGATTGCTGACTTGTCTGTAGTCCTGTGTGACTGGGCCCTAAACCAGCTTTTCTCTGATTGGCTGCCCCTCACAAGCAGAAGGTTTGAGCTTCTTTACCATATTAGGTAGAGCCGCACTCAAAAAGGTCTGAGACAGAATGTTTAGCACAGCCTGAATTGTGAGCCTTTATAGATATACTTGTCAAAACACTGTTTAATACACGCACCCACCATTGCAACCTGTATATATTTGACAGAAAACAAAGAAAATCATTAATGGGTACCTATTAAACTAAATGTTCTTAAAATCCTTGAAATTTCTTCAGCAACAGCAGTCAGTGTGCCTAGGTTCTGTAACCACTTCTCTGTATAATAGTTTTAATTAACAGTGCTGGTTTCTGCCACTGAGGAAGGTCTTCCTCAATTATGTACTAAATTATTTCTAATAATGAGACTTTTTTTTTTTTTTTTTTACCCAGTCACCTTTTTGTAATCTCCTTTGAGAAGTAAAATCAGGCAGAACAATTTTTGGTATTAGAGCTACTCATTTTACAGAAAAGTGCTGGTGTGAGGTCATCACCAGCTACCTTCTCATCTAAATGCTCCCAAATGTGGCTAATATTCCCCATGGCGATCATTAAAATTTCATCTGATCTTAACATGGAAGCACAGCTGCTTTCCTGCTTGCTTTTGTATTACACTGCAAATACACCGAAGAGGTGTATTCTCTGTTGTTACTGAGTAATTTTCACACTCGGATCTGGAAGACTAGTGACTTTCAAGTTTCATCTACCTCCAAGGATAAGTATGATGCCTCGGTCTTGTGGCTTTGGTCCAGTGGAAGGCTCCTTTCATCTTGCCAATCACCCGCTGTTTGACAAAACCATTGATTTAACTCTCTTCTGCCCCTATAATGAGATGCGTTTTAACTGCTATGCTTTTTGATCTTTGAAGAATTTTTTATTTAAAAAAAAAAAATCTCAGTGATCCAAGCTTCTGGTCTGAGCATAGGCATCTTTTCAACATCTAGGCTATCTAGTTCCGTATGTTTTACTCATTTTGAAGTTTCACAGCTAAACTCCCTTTAATATAAATGAAATGACTAAACGTACTTTGTATTCAATACCTGGATCAAAGTAACTGCGACACTAGAGTGATCAAGGATCTAATTTCAGTGTAAATAAAAAGCAGATAAATCATGCTGGCTGGTTTTCACATAAAGACTACATAAAGAGCCCAGTTCTTCAAGTCCCATAAATAATCAACAAGCCATTCCCTGTTTTGCATAGTAATCATGATGAGCAGCTGATGACGTGAGACCATCACTGCTTCAAAACCACCAGCGTGAAGTGTCTGAGACCTCAGACCGCTCTAATAACACAACCATGCATGCAGCAGCTTTGCTTTTATTACCACTCTGTGATTTCCCAGCAACAGCAGATAATCCAATAAACGCCTCCATGACTGGATTCATTGTGCAGGTGTGTGACTTGGCCTTTTTCCCAATAGAGAAAAGGTCATGCTGATCATAAGTTATGCTGAAAGTTAATATTGGATTCTGTGTTAAAGAGACTTACACAAAGGACATATTGTCTGAAATATTAATTGCACATGTTTGGCAATGAGTGTAAATTGCACAGCATATTGTAATGGGACTATAGGAGTTTCCTCTTGGTATTTCTATTGGAAAGAAATGAAGTGATGATTATAAAAAAAAAATTAGTTGGTACTGAAAATCATTTTATTTTGCCTTGACTTTTCTATTGGTGTCTATTTTTACACAGCTATTCTTTAGGCTCAGTTCATCTTTGATAAGGTTGCCAGCCAAATGGATTATCTTTTCAACATAGCAAGCTTTATTTCATTGCTGTATCACTGGGAATTAAATAAGTCCAGATATGTTGGACCCAAAGTCACTCTTCAAATAGCAATATGTTAGCTAAAAGCTACTGAACTCTTCTGTCGAGCTGGGAGAATTATGTTGTTATTTTTTCCCCCCCTGCCTGCTACAAACATAAGGAAGCTTATAGGTTCATGCTCTGGGTATTAACAGAGGGATTAGCGAGGAAGCTTCTGGGATGCTCAAGCCCGTGATGCGTAGAGCCACAATCTCCTCATTGTTGAAATATCTACTTGATGTAACATGATTAATTAATTTATTTCAAATGATCCGAGGTCTTATAGGTTTTAATGTGGATGCAGATTTCAGTAGCATTCATCGTTTTTTTTTTTTTTTTTTTTCACGTGTCGCAGCTAACATAGTCTTGTTTTAGAATGTTGTTAGTCTCTTCAAATCTGGACCAAAACAAATTTACTCATAAGAGGCAGCTGAGCCTGTGAGTCAAACATGCTGATCAGATAAACTCTGAAATTAACAGTATAATGTGACTCATGTACAGGTGGTTGTCTATTATAAACAACATCAATTGGATGCAAGGCACCAATTACATATTTAGTATAAGCACTGAAATTTTTTCCATATTAACAGTTATCTCATGACTACAATAAATAATTTGTTAAAGACAGACCTAACTGCTGTATACCTCTGTGGGCTATGTCTGCACTTCCTCCCACAGCCCAAATACATGCATGTTGGGTTAACTGGTTACTCTAAATTAGCCATAGGTGTGAATGTGAGTGTGAATGGTTGTCTGTCTCTCTGCGTCAGCTCTGCAACAGACTGGTACCCCACCTCTCACCCCATGACAGCCAGGATACACACACACACACACACACACACACACACACACACACACACACACACACACACACACAGGTAGGAAAAACCTTTTTACTTGCGTAAAAATTATGAGTATTAATTTAACCCCTGACAGATCACAAAGTTTGTTTGGTTCCCAAACATACCTTGATTGACTTAATCTCTGTCTCTCTTCCACAGCATGTCTTTTGTCCTGTCTCTCTCCCCTCAGCCCCACTCGGCCGCGGCAGGAGCCTGGTTCTGCCGGAAGCTTCTTCCTGTTAAAGGGAAGTTTTTCCTTCCCACTGTCGCCAAATGCTTGCTCATAGGGGGTGTTTTTGACTGTTGGGTTTTCTCTGTAATTACTGTAGGGTCTTTACCTTACAATATAAAGCACCGTGAGGCGACTGTTTGTCGTGATGTGGCGCTATATAAATAAAATTGAACTGAATTGAACTGAGAAAAAGCGTGCGGAACATTTTCACAATCATTGGACATCTTAATTAAAAAAAAAAAAAAAAAGTGTCGCAAATGGTGTTGTTACCTCAACAGAAACTTTTTTAGTTCCTTCCTCTTTCTCATAAGTACTCATTTATATTTGAAGCATGAAGGTGAAGCACGTAGTTATGTCCACTTTAATCTACTGCGTCATGATCTCTAACCTCCTCCAATTTCTCTTCAAAAGGCTGTTGATAAGACAACAAAGCAGCTCTTGTCTCTGTTGCTCATGTTTGTGCTCTTCAGCAGCGCAGACACTTGACACCATGTAACAGCCGTGACAACTGAACTTCAAAGTGGCCTTTACTACTGAGCACAAACCAGATGGATGCAGGGACGGCTAGTTTACTATCTTAATAATATCACATGACATTATGAAATTCGTGCAGGTTTTTCATAGCTGACAGTTATTACGATCTTTAATTATTAATTCATATTAAAATTCATATTAGTATCCCTACATTTAACGTAAATATTCAGAGTTCATGGGAAGAAAAGCCCTCATGTAATTAATTTACAGTTAGCAGCTCCATTAAGCATTATTGCTCACTCTGTCTAGTTAACCTCTGGGACGCTGGCTTAGAAGAAAAAAAAGCTCTTGTGGGGGTAGTTCGCTATTTCATTGTGGTAAAATAGTACAATGAAAAGTCAGTATCAGTATTTTTCCTCATTATTTTCAGGTAGACAGAGGACTCTGCATCAATATATTTTTTTTTATCACTGAGGCCTGATGGATTCATACAACAATATTTCCAGACCTCACTAACATAATGCCTGATTTTATTCCTCCTGCTTCAGTAACCGCACAGACTGCCGCTCTGAACACTTTTCTCTGTACTTCGACATTGTGCATCCGAACCATGTCCTTGTTCTATTTTGTGTGTGCTGTCACAAATATCATCCTATTGCATCAGCTTTGTCTGACTACATTCCCAGTGTTCAGAGTGCTGAAAAACACCTAAGGGTTGTGAGTCTGTTGCTGCCATTCACAGCCTGTTTTCACACCACTCAACCTGTCCAGTACCGCTGGGAAAATCCCTCGTTTCCCTTTTACACACATACCTGCAACATTTGCCTGGAACCTCAATGTTTGTATATTTTGTGGCTTTATAAGCACACATACCACACCTGAAGGAATGAATCAGCCTTTTCTTTTTGTAGTTTCCTGAAGCTCATCACTGCCCTTACAGTGCGTTGGTAATATCCCAACTAACACGCCGAGATAGTGCTTTAATACCAGCTCATTATTATTCAATGTTTTTTTCCAACGAAAGGTTGAAACATAGTTTGTACATTCTAATCTGATACTATTATCAATCATCACTATCAAGTGTTAAAATATACCTGTTACAAATCCACCTCAGGGACTGACCGTGGTTCAGGTTAATGCAAAGCTTTTGGCTTAAAATCCTTGTTTCTTTTCATGTTAGGGCGCCTTCATCACAATGGTTAGACTAATAAACAGTGATAATAATGGTGTTTTGTGCCATCTATCTATCCACCTCAACCCCCTCATTATTCAGACTAGTCACTCTGTGATAATGTCACCTTTTCTCCAGTCATAATCACGCTGGCAGGCTTTGACCGCAAACAGATACCTCAGATTTCCTCAGGATTCTTCCTCTTCTCTCTGAGGTCATGTTCTGTGAAATTTGTGTTGGAAATTCTGTGGGAATTAGAAGCCCTGAGCCTGGTTCTCCCGCCATTTTATTAGGTACACCTGTTTAACCGCTCTTTAACACCAGTGCCTAATCGGCCAATTACATGGCAGCAGCTCAGAGCATTTAGGCAGGCAGAAATGGTAAAGACGACCTGCTGAAATTCAAACAAGCATGAGAATGGGGAAGAAAGGTGATTTAAGTGAATGTGGCACGGTGACAGACAGGGTGGTACGAGTATTTTCCCACTCATGGTTTACAGAGAATGGTCTGAAAAAATTAAAATATCCAGTGACTGGCAGTTCTCTGGATGAAAATATCTTGTTGATAGCCAGGCTGCTTCGAGCTGCTGGGAAGGCAACGGTGACTCAAATAACCACTTGTTACAACCAAGGTACGCAGAAGAGCATCTGTCGAACCGTGAGGCAGATGGCCTACAGCAGCAGAAGACCACTCTTATTGACCAAAAACCTGAGACTACAGTTCACGCAGTACTGGCAGGCAGAAGATTCGAAAAGAGTCTTAATTTATTTAAATTTAAATTTGGCTTAAACAGCACAAAAGCATCCTGCCTCGTATCAGCGGTTCAGGCTGCTGCTGGTTGTTTAATGGTGTGGGGGATATTCTCTTGGCACACTTTGGGCCCCTCAGTATCAACTGAACACAGTTTAAATGCCACAGCCTACCTGAGTATTGTTGCTAACCATATCCATCTTATTATCACAGTTAGACAAATATCTGGTTCTTCCAGCAGGATATCAATATACACCAAAATCTCTGAGGAATGTTTCCAGTATTTTGCTGAATCTATGTCAGGAAGAATTAAGGCAGTTCTGAAGGCAAAAGGGGGTCCAAGCCAGTATATGACAGTATAAATGGTAGGTATTTTGCTGATTTGAGTATTTTCAGGTTGCTTAAAGAAGTAACATTGTTAGCATTTGCCTACCAGAATTTTGTCTCCAGCTGTGAGGATTTGAAATGCATTTAAAGCTCGATATTGAGAAATAAAATGTGAATAAAGTATAGCAAAGCTGTTATATTTTCAGTGGATTATAAATGAACAAAAAAATTAAAAAACTCGAAGTTTATCTGGCGGTTGCAAATGTTCTTTGAAGTTTCCCATCTTCCTCTTTCTGCTAAGAATGATGAAACTCATCATTGTCCTTAAAGCTCTGCACAAAATAAGAAATTGTTCAGTGATCAAACCCTTGCGTGCTTTCTGTTTCAACACTCAACACAGTGTTTTAGATTTTCCATCGGTAGGGGCAACAGCTATAAAATGAAATCATATGACATCATTTCATAGAATAGGAGAAAATGAAACACAAAATGAGAAAGTGCAAAATGGAACCAAGTATATGTTTCTTTTTTGATTTGTTCCTCTGTCCCTTGCCAAGAGGCTGAATTATCTGCAGCTAATCATTAACGCGGGCAGTCCAGCAATGATGAAACATTCCAAAGTGTTACAGTAAAGATTCTGGACAGACAGCATCTTAGAAACTACATGATGTCATGCTGTAAAATCAGCTCCTACTGCGGGACAGACCAGCTTGCGCAACACTGCGTGTTTGCTCATATTTGTGTCCTGGAAAATAAACAATATGATTTCAGACAGAAGTGAACTGGTTGAAATGCACGCATTTTTTTTTTTTTTTTTTTGCTTGGTCACTGTCTGTTGAAAGAAGGCTTTTAAATAGGCTCAATAGCAGCAGCAAGAACTGACCGACATGGTAAAGGAGGAAATATCTAATAGGAAGTTAGATCAGACAAAATACCCAAAACTCAGACACGGGAGTCAAGCGTTTAAGCACAAGTCAAACTGCTTCAGAGTGATTTACATACATTAAGCGACATCAAAAGGACTCTTTGTTCACCTTTGAGTCATTTTAACTTCCAAAGCTCATGTCTCTGATTTTGTGAAATAAACGAGGGCTACACAGTCTTCTCCATTCAAACCTGTTCATGATATTAGATGGTAAACACAAAAAAATGCCCCTGACCTCTTCTATCGCTGAGTGTTTCTGAGCTGCAGCGGGAAACAGAATAATCTCTGAAAGTAAAGCCTTGCCAGTCTTCAAGTCAGTCACGGGTTATTAGATTTTTTATTATTGTGTGCAGTATATGACTATTCAAACAGCAGCAACCATATCACTGGCCCTGCTGTCCTCACCACATGTTGTAAAGGGAGGGACGGCTCTGTCAGCGGGTCAACTCTTCTGTCAAATGCTTTTCTCCACTGCCTCATAATAAAGAAGCACAGGGGAAGAAGCAGCGGGCACTGATGACTAAATATGGATTGAGAACCTACAATCAAACGGGCTTGGAGAGACTGTGCTTGCCATTCATACTGAAAAAAACAAAACAAAACAAAAAACAAACCGTGTTTGATGGGCATGGGAGATAAACTGCAGTAATAGTTCACTAATAATAATTTCTATTATCTGCGCTGGATGTTCAGATTAGCAGGTAAATAAGGGCATGTGGTGGGAGACAGCAGCCCAAAGGTGAAGTGAACAGAGGAGATCAAACAATACAGCAATCACCACATGAGGGTGTGCTACGAAAGAGGCGCTGGAGGTAAGCCGTGTTTCTCTGGAAAAATGTCAAAATTTGAAGTTTGTGAAAGGAGTGGGAGTTTGTGTGCTGACAAAAATCGCCATTGTGGACATCTTCGAGTTGCTTAAACTGGTGAAAAATCTGGTTTCATCATATTACCACAGAAAGTAGTTTAAAAAAAACAACTTCCTCTTCATTGTCACTGGACTATAAAAGCTGAGCGTCTGTCGCACATATTCACTTGATGGAGTTCATTCTATAAATGGTAAGAAACTAACTTTGTCCTAATATTTCTCTAAGCATGTGATTTATATACGTTTCCTTGCTGCTGTCTTGACTTTGTATTTCCTTTACAAGATGATGCAGGAAGCAGATACAGACAGAAATGCGCTGTAAAGTCGTACCAGCTGAAGCTGTGAGACACTAATTTCCCCGGTGTAGTTAACTCATTAAGTTTATGAGGGCTATCAACAACATGTCCAGTATTTGTGTATACAGTAAGAACACGGGCTGGGACTTAATGATAAAAGCATTGCTGCACTGTATTTACAACAAGGAACAAGTAATAATACAGTATTATGTTTTGTACACAAACTCTTACGCCAGACAAAAACACTGTCTCCTCATTAAGAGATAATACACAACCGCAATAAACTCTGAAGTGGTGATGCGGAAGGAAATTAAGAGCGAATAAAGGAAGAAAAAAAGAAATACAGTTTATTTTGCGATGCCTCCTACGGTTTTTCATCTTGTAGGGAAAAAAAATTATTGTATGAAAAGCACATTTTTAAATCAAGTGTCAATTTTATACTTATAGTTTAAAATAGTTTGCCGTGCTGTGTGGTAATCTCTTTCCATTCTCTCCTGTCAGCAGAGCTCAAAGCCCTGGAGGAAACGATGAGCTCCGGTTTATTGGTGGGGACGGAAAAACCCGCTCTGTCTCGTTGAGTTTGTTCCAGGACACTGAGCCAATAAGAAGCCTTCGTCTTCTGTGGTCCGGACTCCCCGGCAGATCAAACCTCCCAGTGCTGCAGTCTATTCATCGCCACCGTCAAGGATATAATGTGACACGTCTCAATCCTTGACTGACTTGGGCGATTCACACCAGAGGCCACCATGCAGCGGTGCAACACGACGCTTTGTCTCTCTGTCTACATCATTACCTTTGTGTTGGGCTTCCCAGCCAATGTCCTGGCCTTCTACACCTTCTGTAAAAAAGTGAGGCAGAAACCCACACCGATTGACATCCTGCTCCTCAACCTGACCATTTCCGACCTCCTCTTCCTCCTCTTCCTGCCCTTCAAGATGCAGGAAGTGATGAATGACATGATCTGGGATATGCCCTACGTCCTCTGTCCGCTGTCTGGATTTGTCTTCTACATGACCATCTACAATAGCACCTTCTTCCTCACGGCTGTCAGTGTAGAGCGCTACCTGGGTGTGGCTTTCCCCATTCGGCACACTCTGAAGCGGCGACCTGTGTATGCTGTCGCTGCCAGCATCTTCTTCTGGATTTTCTCCATCGCCCAACTCAGTATTGTGTTTATTGTACCCTTTATTGGCCCAGAACACGCTCCAGTTCCCACTGATAACCACAATGTCTCAGCTACCACTGGCAACAGCCGGGTTGACGTATGCTATGAGAATTTCACTGAGCCTCAGCTGGAGGTCCTCCTGCCTGTGCGCCTGGAGCTCTGTGTGGTGCTTTTCTGCATCCCTTTCTTGATTTCTAGTTTTTGCTACATCAACTTCATCAGAATTCTCTCTAAGCTACAACACATCGACCGGCGCCGTCGCCTCCGAGCCATGGGCATGGCTTTGGGAACCTTGCTGGTGTTTGCTTTATGTTTTGGACCCTACAACGTCTCACACATTGTGGGCTTTATAAACTGGAGAAGTCCTGAGTGGAGAGATCAGGCCCTGCTGTGCAGCACCTTCAACGCCTGTTTAGACCCTCTAATTTTCTACTTTTCATCCTCTGCTGTGAGAGGGACTGTGGGTAGCGTGATAGAAGGGGTTAAAAGCCGTCTCCAGAGGTGCATGTCTTGTCACCTGCTCCAGGCCTTGTGCGGGGGAATTACCAAGACTACACAAGATAAGGAACACACGCAAGAGGAGATCAATGCTATCTGAGCTGACAGAAAGGGACCTGTAAGCAGCTGCCTTTACTGTTTTCTTATGTCTTCATCCCCGAAAGCAGAAAATTAATGCCATGTTAATGTTTACACATTTGGGAAAATGACTTGGCTTTATACAGTGCAGTACATTTTTGTTTGATGAGATTCCTTTTTGGAACTGAGACAAGACAGGTAACCTTCAGTCTTCCTGAGCATGCCATGCCAATTTTTTATGCAGTGCAATGGGTAAAACCACAGAGACAGCCTACTTTGAACTGTCACCAGGATATAAAAACATTTCTTACACAGAGTAACAGAAGTACAGAGCTCCTTAAATGCAGGCAGGTGTTGTGGAGCACTGCAGTAGAGATGGTAACAAAATGGATATCTAAGCAACAGCTTTGCACGTCATCTCTCTGCAATTAGAGATTAAATGTTCCGACCAACATCTTTGGTCACGAACAGGATATTGTTTGCAACAATATGGTCATTATGTGTCAAGCAGCGGTGGCAAAATAAGAAGAAGAAGAAGAAGAAGTAGCAGAGGAAGAGGAAATGTGAGCTCTTAATGTAGATACAAACACGATGTAAATAACAGGATGGTTTGCTTTCTTAACTGTACATGTGTTTGCATCTGTAATGTCTTTTGCATGATGATGGCTGTCCTTATGTTTACATAGGATATGAAAAAGAGACATAAATCAAGAGATGCATGAATACATCTCTTGAACACATATATTATTTTCGTATTCAAATAAAGAACATACATTTTGCATAACTTCTGGCTCATAATTCATTATTGCTGCATTATTTTGTAAAAAAAAATAAAAAAATCATGCCAGTAAGAGCAAACAGTGTTTGTTTGTGTACAGGTGTGAATGTAAATGACGGGGAAAAAAGTGATAGCCGCAAAAGCAAAACACACAAACAGTATTTTCATAAACAAATTGTACAATAATAAATTGAGGTAATTAATAACTACAACATGGGCAGCAGTCAGGTACAAGGTGATTGCATTTGTGTATGAGTGCGAGTGCACGGAAGAGAAAAGATAATGACTAATTTGTTTTTGAAAGAGGGGATGATGAATATTAAAAGTGCATGTAAAGCCTACCTGCATTAAATGATTCCAGTTGTGATCGGGCAGATCAGTCATCTTGTATATAATGTAAATGTTTTTCATGCATATTTGTGTTTGTCTATCTATCTATGCACACGCACACACACACACACACACACATGCACACACAAGGATTAAGTGTGAGCAATAGAAAGTTTATTGAGCTGAAACCCCCCGCCCCCCGATTTCTGACATCACTAATGTGATTATACTGCAGATCCATCAGCACACTCTGCTGTTTAATGTTCATAATTTCTGGCAGTATGTTTTTTTGCTCTTGGCAATGTGGGCAAGCCTAAATTTAAAATGAACTTCCTCCAAAAAAAGTGAATCAAGATCTCGCCCCACACGCTGCAAACACGAACAATGCTATCACACAAACAAGCGCTGGCATCGGCTATAATCCTGTTTTGTGAGGATTAGGCCTGCACAGAGGTTGAGATGATCACTGTATCTGTTTGACAGGTGGATCATGCATGAATCATTCATTTTGACAAACAGACCCCAGAATGACTAAGATGTGTGGGTTAACAGGCACCGACACAAAGAACGAATCCAAAAACCTGCGAGTCAGCATGCCATAGAATAAAAAGTTATAGAGATAAATCACTCGTGTACATTGGTGATTACAGATTATACAGTAGAGCAAGCAAAGCAGAATATGCATCAATACAGCCGTACATATACATACATGTGGCTTAATATCTGGAGACGGTTTCACATGAAAGAGTGAGAAAGGCCTATGCACGTCATTCACTGATAATTCAGATTTTCTTTTTTCCGCTGATGACTTTGGAGTTGAATTTGTATAATACTGTTTGTCAAAGGTTGGTCTGCTGAGATGAGCTGCACTGAACAGCCGGCAATCCTTTCTTGTTTTCTCTCCTTTTTCATTTTGTGTTTCCTGGAAGACAATATTTGGTTATTGCGTCACTGTTGACTTTTTCTGAACAATGTGTGACAGGTTACAGGGATAAGGCAATAGGAAAATCAGCCCCTCGTGACTGTGTGTGTGTGTGTGTGTCTGTGCATGATGTGTTTGTCAAAGGTAGAGGAATATATTGTACTCACATGGCAGACATAATTTTTCCTTCACCCAGAAATGTTTGACTGCTGTGGAGGGCAAGATCACATAAATTAAGGATTTTTTTTTTTTTAGCAACTACATGCAATTCTTGCTAAAGAGCTTTATTCTCACCTTCCAATAAAAAAACAGTGGTCACTGCAGAGAGGAAACACATCTTGAGAATATTCAAGTATAAAATCAGCTCATTAGGAGGGGCATCTAAAGTACAGCAAAAAAAAATTATAAAAAAAGAAGAGATGAAAATAAAGACTGATTAGCAATGACTTATTATGTTTTTGAGCACGACAGAATTAAATCAAGGAGGTTGAGCTGGCTTTGGCTGATGGACAGTCTCCTCCTCCCTGGGAGGAGAGGTGTATAAAAATTGATTGGAGAAAATCATTAATTTGTTCAAGTATGCAGTATTGCAAGCAATCTGTTGCCTTGGAATGATCAATATGTGACCCAGATTAAGAGTCAAGTAGCAGGGAATACTGAGCGAGTGACACGTAGTATATCAGGCCCTGTCGTTCATGAACTGCTCAGTGAAGACATTGTTTTATTAAAGGAATTCTCTCATAGATCAGTGAACGTCCAGCTCATTTTCCGCTTTGACAAGGTAACGGGATCTGTGGTCGAAGCTGCTCTTGGCCTGGGATGAATGTCAACAATCTCCTGGTGAATCTTTATTTTATAGGAAGGGCAGCTGCATTATAAATATTTGACTGATAAAACTACACATACAGGTTCAAATATATATCCACCCCCACTAATATTTGCTTGAATGTCCCTTAGCATCAACAAGTTTCTGGTATAATTCTGGTTGGATATTTGACCACTCTTCATGACAGAATCGGTAGAGTTCATTTAAATTGGTTAGTTTCGTGGCACAGACTCGGGTTTTTAAGCATAGTCCACAGATTTTCGGTAGGGTTGAGGTCGTGGCTTTGGGAGGACCATTCCAGAAGCTTGAATCTTTACCCATTCCAAACCAGTTTTGATGTGTGACATCATTGTCCTGCTCAAATCAACTGTCAGCTGTTGATTTGAGGGGAAGTTGAAGAATTTGAAGGTAGTCCTCGTTCTTCATTATTGCATCCACTTTTTGCAATGTACCAGCAAAACAGCCCCAAACTATGATGCTACCACCCTCATACTTGACAGCTGTTGCAATGTTCTTAGGTTTGAAAGCCTCACCGTTACTCCTTCAGACATACCTGTGGCCACACAGCTTTGTCTTGTCTGACCATAAGACCTTATGGTTTTTTGGCTTGTCCATATGGGCAGCTGCAAATTTCAGTCAAGCTTGAAGGTCTTACTGAAGGTTTGGTTGACACCCACTCAGTCCATGGCGACGTGGTGTCCACAGTAAAGTCAGTTTCTAGTTCTTGGTTGTTTCTGGGTTGTTCCTGAACATCCTAACTAATTTCCATTATCATCTGAGGTACACAGTTTGGGTCTTCTTCCAGACCTTGGAAAAATGATGACACATCAGAATGACTTGTACTTAAGCACAGTTGTTTGAACCGATGATCTTAGAATCTGCAGTAGTTTAGAAAGGGCCTCACTCCGCTTCTGGAAAGGATTTCCAAAGCCCCAAATTTTCAACCCTGTTGAAAATTTGTGGACTGCGTTTTAAAGGCCAGGTCTGTGCAAGGAAGTCAGCCAATTTAAATGAAGGCTGCCAGTTCTGCCACGAAGAGTCATTAAAGATGTGCTGTACAATCATTGCACCCTGGAAAACAATTCAAAGAAATCATCAAAAGCCCCAAATTACCTTTCATGCCCATGATGAGTGCATGTAAATGTTTGACCAAAATTGTAACTTCTGGGCCAGAAAAATTAAGCCAATGTAGAAATGCCTGAAACCTGGATTCTATCTGAAGGCCACCAGATGGCGATACCAGTGGTTGTAAAAACACTTCTGGTCCTATAGAAGTCTATGAGAAAACGTCTTTCAGTCTTGACCTCTGCAAACACTTTCCCGTTGACTTAACGGGCCCAATCACTTATTTTGTGTCATATTGCATTTAAAAAATTACCTTTGTTTGTAAGTATTGGTGATATCATATTTCACATTGGAGGATTATCTGTGATATGAAACCAGACGTTCATTGGCTAATGAGCTGTCAGTGCGTGATGTCACAATAGCTACGTCCACCTGTTATACTGTCTATGATCAAGGCTCAAAAACTGTCAAAAAGCACAACTTAAAAGCAAAAACGAGCAGGTTTCCAAATAAACAAAACAAGATAAAAAAAATCAGCCACGGAAACTTTATTAAGAATAAGTTCGGGGTGAACTGGGGTAGAGAGGTGGATGCTGACGCCTTGGCTGATTTCATAACTGAACTGGACCACTTGACTATGTTTGTAGTGTTGCACTGATTAGGTTTCTGTGTCTGCATGAATACAGCCTGTGGATGCACCTTTCTAATCAAGCTTGTGTTAGTTGATAACTGAGCACTCCACTCCAAAAGAACAATATGTCAGCAACTAAAATGCTAGTATAGAAGCATCAAAACAGGGCCTCACAAACCACTGGGTGACACTGCAGTGCTAATGTCCGTCTGATAAACCTCCATGCTTTGATCTCATTGTTTTGTTGATTGTGTGTTTTTGTTATTTTTTTGGCCCATAAATGTACTAATTTGACTTTTACTGTTCTTTTCCAGGTGCTTCAGGCATATGCGTTCAATATCTCAGCTCTGTCTACCTCAAGCACCTAACCGAACAAAGCTAACCGACAGCGAGTCATTGGTTTAAAAGGCCAGGTGGTTTAGTCAGATCTAAAAGCACATTATTGAGCTTACATTTATCAGATGCCAGAAACATCAAGAGCAAAGCCATATGTAAAATAAATAAAAAAAAATAAACGCATTATGCATAAATGGGCAACTGCCAGCTAATCAGAAGTTTACCTAAAAAGTCAATTGCAATCTCAAGTGTTTAAAAAAAAAAATCCAGTAAAAGTTGTGTTGATTGCTAACAACAGTCTGAAGCTGAAACAGTTGCTTTAATTCATTCACCAGTTTAAATTATTTCACTTTCCAATTCTAGGTCAAAGTTAGATGAATTCAGCAGCTATGAGCTGTGTTTGTGCTGTGACATGAGCTCTACATCTGCTACAGCAGTGATTCATGCCCCTGACAGCCTTCTCCTTAACAAACAGTAGGTATCGTAATATTTAGAACCATCTGTCACGCTGAACTGATGGAGGAAAAAAAACACGATTTTTCAGAAACAATGATAAATAATTAAAACCTGTGGCATAAAGTCCCATTTTTCATATTGAGGATAACAATTTGATTAAAAAGAAATACGAAAAGGGAATTTAAATTATTAAAAAATAACAAAAAATCCTACATTCATTATCTCCTTAGATGCCTTTGAGACAAATTTCGGCTGTATAAGATTAACATATTCAGGAAATTGGTTAATTTTCCTGCCTTATTTACCCCAAGTGAAGGAGGCAGTCAGAGCAGTTGTCATGGCAGGGTGGTCCTGCACCCAACACGTGAAGGTTATCCCTGTTTTCAAGGACTGCTTATTTGGGAGGAAAAAAACACTGAGGAGATACATTTCCCGGCTGTGGTTGTCCATCACCTGGAGACACTTCGACTGGCGCTGGGGCTCAGAGTTCACCAACAAATCTGAAGACAGCAGGGACTCATTGGGCGGGTGTTCAGACAGGTTGCTGTGAGGGTTGTCAGCAGGAAGGGTGCAATTGGTGACTGAGAGGTGATCGATAACGGCTGCTGTGCTTTGGTAGGTCCAAGAGAGAGTGAGTCTACTGGGGTAGAAGCCTCCAGTGAGACAGAGGAGAGCCCACTGATCAGTCTGTGGATCTGGGGGAATCTGGAGCAATATTTTAGGAGCAGAAGGTGGTGCTAGTAGTAAAAGAAAGGTATAAAACAAAGTACAGACATCAGAAAAGAGCAGTAAAATTGCTGCATATTATTATAGTTGTATAATGTACAGTGAAGGAAAATAGGGCTGGAATATTAAAGAACAAATGAGGGGTATTGGTCATAATGCAGCCGAGTAAACACACAAGAATTAAGGAGAAATAGTTAACTGATGAAGTGGTAAAAATGCACAAATTGCAGTAGATATGAGGGTGCGCATAAATGCAAAATGCATCTGCAAATCAGTCAGTGTCACTGAAAAAGGAGGTAAAAATTAATATAAAAATCATTATAATTATAAAAATGAAATCATGCATTAAAAAAAATGCTGCATGAATCGCACCGTAACCACTGCTCCTACACCTACTAATGTCCAGCATTTGAACTGTATCTGAAACCAATGCCGCATAATTTACTAACAACAAATAGACTCATAACAATGAAATTCTGATTAAATTATTCAAATTGACAGAATAAATCTTGAATAAGAAATTAAACGAGAATGAAAAAAACATGCAATATCCATTTTTATTTGGTGGAGCCAGCGCTGCAATCAGGGAATATCAAAAGGAAGCTTTCTTCCGCATGAAGGATTTCCACATAATAATTTGGCCATCCCTCCCTGCCTTGTTTTCTGGGGAGTTTCAATTCCCTGGGCAAGATCGATACAAGGCACTGCGTATGGTGCCGGGGTGATTATTTCTAGATCTGTCATGAAACTGCTCAGGCAAAAAGATGAACTCTGAGGGAATTTCACATGACTTGAATTTTTATAGATTGAGCCTGGTCGTTCGTTTTATGGTGATGCATGGCTTTTGCCGGCGCTTG
The DNA here is from genome assembly GCA_034780415.1 of Cichlasoma orientale. NCBI lineage: Eukaryota > Metazoa > Chordata > Actinopteri > Cichliformes > Cichlidae > Cichlasoma > Cichlasoma orientale. The sequence goes on along the minus strand of JAVDPK010000957.1, from coordinate 748,433 downwards.
TATCGAGCTGCCTCACACTAAACGTTGTGGCTCCGGTGTACAAAAGATACAAATGAGACATAATTAACAGCATGGCAACATCACCCAAGCGGAACGGTCCTAATGAATTGTGGCCATGTTCATTTCTGAAACCAGCTATTTGTTTCTTACCCAAGACAACCAGCTCGGTGCCATTGCCCCACTCTGGGTCTTTCTTCAGGACGTTCACCTCACAGTAATACCACCCAGAATCCTGAACTGCAACGTTAGCGATCACCAGGGAGGATGTTTGATTCTTCACCACAAAGATTTGCCTGGATGAGTTTGAGATGAGCTGCTTTTCCGACTTCATTTTGAACCACTGAACCCCATACTTTAGGGATTCAACTTTGAAATGACAGGACAGAGTTGCCGTCTCACCCCGCATCACACTGAGAGATGGAGGATGCTGCCTAACCCTCAGTCCCTCCGGGGTTGCTGTCAGTGCTAAAGACAGAGCCATTAATACAATGTGTCATACAAACAACTTTTAAAAAGTGCAGATCAGACCTGTGGGTCAACTACAAACACTTTAAAATGTGTGCTTAGTTTGCCTGGGTGACAGCTGGGAGTGAGATGTGCCAGACAAAGAAGATCAGACATAAAACTCAAACAAACAGAAGAATGACTTTACTTGGTTTGTAATGCACAACTTACTGAATAGCTTCCACTATGAAAAACACTGAACAAAAGATAACACAAGAAAACACTTCTGCAGACACATTCAAGTATAAAGGGTCTTACGAGCTTTGAAGAGGTCTATTTGTAGTGACTGCAGCCAAGTGTGAGCAAGTGATTATGAAGCGTAATGATGAAATACAAGCGATAAGATAGACAAGTAGTAAAACACTTACTTGTAGTGTTGCAAAAACAAAAAACAAAAATCATAGTCCAGAAAGAGGTTTTAACACGTTATTTATATCGACTGCTTTTGCAGTGCGGAGATTACGTGATTGGCTCGGTTCGTCTGTTTGTATGTTACTCAAAAGTTAAAAGAGGAGCCAAATCTGGACTAAGGATTTATTTTTTCTGAAATATTCTTCACGATATAGCAAGACCGAGTAAGGACGAACATTTTGGATCACATCTTCAAGCTGAAATATTAGAAATTGTGAGACATCCTCTTGATGTCCTTGAGAAAATGACAAACTAATTCAGATATTCCAAATATTCGTTTGGATACAGGGACTCAGTTTATGCATGGTGTGGAAGGATTTTACATACTTGAAGTAGCATTATTTTTTTTTTACTATAATGTCTCATCAAAAATACTGAACATTATCAATAATGAACATTGTCACTGGTGGTAAATTTTAAGGTGCAATAAGTGATTGATTATAATGCAGTTATTTCATAATCGTTGGTGGGTTCAATCAAATTCAAGGAAATTACACATGTAACAGGATAACATAACTAAAAATATTTAATTATGTAACAATAACACATTTTCTAACACAGCTGACATGCGTTCAGACTGACCTGGTACATGATGTGCCAGCAAAAGGAGGAAGCACAGCTGAGGCCGTTGTGCCATGCTGCTGTTGTTCCCTGCTAAGCTTGAGTGGTGAAATTATTTCTCAGGTGCTCTGAAGTCTGAAGGCTCGGTGAGCATTAAAATTTGATGGCGTCAGCTTTCCTTTTTTGCACTCTGTGGTTAGAGGTGATGGTTCATTAATAGGTCATGCTTGAACACAAGCCTAAATCTCAGACACAGCTGGGGTGAAAAACTACATATGTCAGTGTCTTGGCAAACAAATAGGCACTTTGTCTGCACGTTGACAGAAACCAAAGTGCAATGGTAAGCAATCTATCATTATTCTACAGGTTTCTGTTTCTCTATACAGTGTTGCTATGGCTCTAAAAATATGTGTGTCAGTTTTGAAGAAAAAAAAAAAATGCAGTGACACAGAATAGCCTGAGATTTCAGCCATGTTGAGCATTAGTAACAAACATTTTTCTCTTGTTGGGGACTTAAAATTTATTTAATGCGTGATATTACCCTTGTTTTGGTTTTTTTTTTTTTTTTTTTTTTTACTTCGTCTTCATTCATTAGCTGTAAAAATGAATTTGCTCAGTGCTCTAATGAGCAGCAGCGTAATGAATTCAGATCTGCGTCCTCTGAGGGAAGGAAACATCTAATGCTAGGTGAAATAATCATCATTAAAGCTGGAAAAGGGAAAGTTCAAAATATGATTTGAAGTGGAGGGGAAAAGGCCTGCTCAACACTTAATTAACCTAATCGAAATTTTAGAGGGTCAACTCTAAAAACACTATAATTACAGTAACTTAAAGGAGCATTGCTTTGCTTTTTGTCAGTAAAGGAACTTCGGGAACAGCAATAGACATGACTTAACTTTCAAATTAGACGGCTCAGCTCAGACAGCCACTGACAGTTGGCGACTGGTTATTACTCAGTGATGTTATACACTCCACTTTAACACTGTAAAAACTTCTAACATAATCAAAGTTAAGTGTCACCTCTCAGCTCTTACACATCTGATGCACGAGTTCACTTGTATTATGTACCAACTTTATACTTATTTACAAATTTTATACAAAGGCAAGTTTTACTGCACTGCCAGTAAAACTGGCAAAAATAAATAATAAGTAAAAAATAATTCCCAGTACATTTCTAATACAACCTGATGGTTTTTCCTCCCTGGACAGATCAAAGGGAAAACTACTTATATTGAACAGCTTAGAGCACCAAAGCTATTATCTTTTTTTTTTTTTTGCAATGATTTTATTGATAATTCATTGCTGAATATGGTAAGCTTCATTCATGCTGAAGCTGAAAGCCTTAGATAATTGTCATTGACTAAAGGAAGACAGGTGAAGAGTTTCCACCTGTGTATAAGTCTCTGATTAGTAACTACAAAGAATGTCACTCTAACCACATTATGACAGCCATATTAATGATTGGCAATTGCTACAGACCATTAGGCTATTACCCACTGATGACATTTATATAATTTGTGGGAAAATAATTTAATATGATGCATTTACAAAAGCGTCCCATCAAACCAGACATTCTGATGGCTTACTTAAAAAAACAAAAAACCCAAAAAACAACCCTCTGAGACAAACCTGCAAACACAACAAAAACAGATGCTTTGTACTCAGCAGGAAGAAAAAAGCAAGCTGAAGCAAAACTCGCCCGGCCTCACGTCCTTTGCAACCACAGGGGCCGACAGAGAGCCCCGCTTCCAGCAACAAACCACACACAAAAAAGTTCTGTTAAAAACAAAACTGATTTTTATTTTTTATCTCTTTCCACTTTGTATCATTTTTAACTCCACTTCATGGATTTTGAAAAAAAAAAGAAAGAAAGAAAGAAATACACCGTGAAAGCAAAAAAATGAAAGGAAAAAAAAATACAACTTTAGCAAGTAAACTAATCAAAAAGAAGTACAATCATCGCTTCACAGCACTGAACATCTGTCAGGGTGGAAGACAAATGTTTTGTTCTTTTCATTCTGTCTTGTGTGTTTACATTGATAAGATCTTGAAAAATGTAACACACACTTGTAATTCAGGTGTGTAATCTGAATGAACCAAACAACCTGCCCTGTGGAGCAAAGAGAACGCACGTATACACACACAGAGATGCAGACATACTGCATACTACTTCCAAGGGCCCTTGAATTACTCATGCTCACCGTGGAACACAATGCACACTTGAACATTGACACTCGGGTACACACACACACACACACACACACACACACACACACACACACACACACACACACACACACACACACACACACA
>JAVDPK010000957.1:731324-744544 GCA_034780415.1 Cichlasoma orientale | reverse complement strand
CACACACACACACACACACACACACACACACACACACACACACACACACACACACACACACACACACACACGGCATTTATTTCAACAACAGCAGAGTTGGCAAACCTGGAGCACTGAGGGGTGGGAGAGCATTTCTAGAGGTTATCACAGCACAAAAAGAAACGAGGACAGCAAGATTAAAAGAAATCGAGAGTCTGTAGAGAGAAAAAGAAGGAGAGATGGGTTCCGCATTTGACACTAACCTAAGTCCGGTCATTCCTGCAATTATACACGGTGGACTCTCCAGGTAAAAGTTGTTATTAGTTTCTAAATGAGACATTTTCCATTACATTGCAGTGAAGGCTCCTGCAGTCTGAGCACTGTTATTTCCCTCTTGATGCACATAACACTTGACCAGTGCCTACAAGCTATCATGCCAAGTATCTCAGCCTCCAGCTCACATTACCCAAAACACATGTATATGGTGCATCTGTAACTTCACCACAGTTTGGCATCCCCTCTGTTTCATAACTGCAATATAAATCAGCACAAAAACACCAGTTGGTGCTGTCACTTGTGAAAGAAATCCAAGTTTCCCCCGTCAGTTCTCAGCACCACAACCAATATTTACCCCTTGGTTGACTGACAAGGAAAATGCCAGGCGTGGGATGGTAATTCAGAGAGGCCAAGTAATGGGACTCTTTCTACGCTGGAGATGGGAGGTGGGCGACTTAATGACTAGGGGAGACATGGTGGGCGAGATGCCTCAATTGTGTTGCACAGTCCATGCGAATGTTGCTTTTGCTCAGCTGGCGGAGTGCAGCATGCTGTTAATTAGCCAGACGCTCCTGTTCTTAGAGGTGAGTGATTGACAAGCCTCCATCTGTGGCCACAGAGAGGAAGAGGGCAAACTGATCACTCTGTGGCCCAACATGTTTGCCACAAGCTGAGGTTTAAAATATAAACAGAACACCTGAGGTGGATCACATCTATCTATCTATCTATCTATCTATCTATCTATCTATCTATCTATCTATCTATCTATCTATCTATCTATCTATCTATCGCATTCTCATGCTTTCCTTTTTCAATCCTGTCATAGCAAGCTGTACACCAATGTATTCATTGGCTGTGCTAATGGGAAAGTACTAGGCCTTAATAGACTTGCAACATTGACTTTGCCCATGAGAACTGAATGAGCCTGTAGATATTTGGTAAACAATGGATAATTAGGATAATATATTGGAATTAGGTGTGCTTTGCAGTAAAGGACATGATCAGGGGATTTAGCACAATGAAAATCATTCATATATAATTGTTAGTCTATATTGCATATCCCTTTGGTGCGCTGACTGTAGTGCTGTCATGCCATCGATTTGTCACATTATCAAATTACAGTACACATAATGTCCTATATTTTATTGCACAATGACACCTTGTAAGTGTGTATTATATGTCCAGATATATGCCTCTAGATACATGGCACCAATGGCTGCTGACACTAGCAACTGCAAAACCTCTATGTTATATCTCATCATCACTAGTAAAATACAACAGCACCACTGCGCCCAATAAATTACACATACAGCGTAGGAAGGCTCTTTTTACAGTTTACAGTATTTAAGGAAGCAAAACAAACAACAAATACCAGCTGGGATAGATGAAAAGAAAAACAAATGATTAATTCTTCATTCCCGATCTGAACCACAGCCGTGAACACATAGTTTACTGAGCTGACATTACAACTTGCCCAAATAGTTTCAGAGAAGGGCTTAAAATCAATGTGCAATTAGGGGTGTCTTGTATCAGGCATGATGAATTATGCTCTCTGTTCTAAGGCTGGTCTATAGACACTTGATCAATCCAGCTTCTGGGGACCTGGTAAGGCAAGCCTGGGAGAAATTGCTCTATTCCAAAGCCATTCAGTCGAATGTATTGATTAACCATTGCGTTCTGAATTGAAAGTCTGTCCAGGATCTGTGCTATGTGGCGAGGGCGTTGTCGGAAAGGCTGTGGCTGAAACAAAGAAACCTGAGCACCTTATTCAGGCTCACATTTATTTCACTATTCAGTCTTGAAGTACAATTACTATTTTATTATTTCACTGGAACATTTCAGGAGTAATGTGCAGTATCTGTCCTTACACCCCAGCTTGGAGCTTAATTACCTGATTCCTTTTAGCAAACAGCAGAGTGCTTTGAAATGCACTTCAAAGTAATTTTAAAATCCCTGCTCTTAAAACCAAATTTATAACTCTGTAAAAAATAGGCTGAAAAACTAATGAAAAAAAAATACAAGTATACATATAAAATCCATCAAATAAATCTTACCATAAACGCAAATCTAACAAAAGTATAGATTTTACAGTGCAACATACTGTTAAATGACACTACATGCTAGTTTGTTTTTTTTTGAGATCTAAACAACAGTTTGATGGCACCACATTAAAAAAAAAAAAAAAAAGATTCTGTAAACAGATCATCACAACCTTCAGCTACAGGAGCCAATCAACACTTTCTCATCAGGGTGCGGCGAATGTAATTAGGGGCTCAGGAAACGTCTTGTTTATATCACTGTAAACTCATTGAACCCCAGTTGGGGTGTTATTTATCCACTTGAAGTAGGCCAGACTGTTTGTGATGAAGGCTATGCTAATTCTATTCATATTACATAGTGCAACCATAAATAGTGTGGTACACCTTCCCCTGGGAAAGACCACAGCGCTCATATTTGGAAATGCAATATGAGCGCCTGTCTGTCTTCTTTCCCTAAATGGAGAGCTCACTGTCTGGTTAGTGTCATCCCATCTCCCTCTGGCTCTCAGCTTTTGGATTTACATTGTCAGGCTATCCTCCCACTGGTCCATCAGACCGGGTGCTCTCCCAGCAGCATCCACCCTCAGATTGTTGCACCCAGGGGATCTGCTGCTTCTCGCTAACACCCTCTCCTTCTGTTACACTACAAGTGTGACTCACTTACAGCACTGTGCAAAGGTTTTAACAGATGTACTTTAGATGTTTAGATCGTTATCCATCACATACCATCAGGAAGGCTTAAGATGCAGCCGGAGTCGAGTAATTCCATCAGCAACAAGAAGAACAAAGATTCCTGTAAGCAACGCTCCGGCTCCCGCAGTTTCTTTATCTCAACATTACCGAGTCAGGATGGGGATACACAAAACGACACTAGACAGTGAGACCACGGTTCATTCCACCTGCCAAGTACCTTAAGAACACGGCGCCAGTGAGAACTGGTAGACGAACTGGTGCATTTTAAACGCACACAATGGCCTCATGAAATATTCATCAGTTGATTATGTTTCTCCTATGAACAAAACTTTGTATGATAAATAGAACACTTGTAGTCCCTAAAACCTTTGCACAGCACTGCACATACACTATGATGCATGAAGTCATATGCTTTTGCAGATGTTTCTGTACAAATTCTCAAATTCTGTTTACGACCACTCCATGGCAGGTGCTATTCCCCAATTTCCCCTCTGTTTACCCTTTACAGACAAACCTCAACAAAACATACAGAAGTTGCTTGCTTTTTTTTTTTTTTTTCAAAATCCATCCACACACAAATATTGACGTGCTTTTTCAAACCCACGCTGAGAAACATGACAATATGGTTTTTTTTGTCCACTTTTTTTTACGATCTTCTGTTTTTTGTTTTCATTTTTTCTTCTTCATCAAGGACAGATTATGTACATACAGATGTTATACGCCACTGAAAAATCCAGTGGGACGCTTACATGGAACAATATGGTAAGTGGTAAACCTAAAACAAAAGCATAAGAGACATGTAGATAGTGAGAGGAGGACAAAGTGATTGAGACAGGAAAAAAAGAAACACTGACCAATGACCTGCTCTTGTGCTTGAAATGGAACCCATCATTGTTTATGGAGCCACAGGATGCGTGCACAGTGTGCGTTTTATCACACAGACAACCCAAATACATTGCAGCGGGCAAGACTTTTTGAGAACAACATGTAATGTTTTAGAATAAGGGCCATTTAAACAGAGCTTCACAATCATTTCCGAGTACTGTACACAATAAAAGTACAACAACAGACTTATTTGATTTACCTTGTTAATGGCAGATTTTCAGATATTACACCACAGCTTTAACCATGACTGACATCTCTTGCACAGTAGAATTAGGGGTTATTGCTGGCTTGAACCAAAAAAATTTGAGTAAAATAACACTTAAATAAAAAATAAAAACACATTCAGACATTTGACTCAATATTGAGTAATTCCCCTTTCATGTCGGTGTAGTCAGGGCTCAGCCGGGGTGCACTTGTCTCTATGTTCAGGCTCGTTATGGCAAATTTGCATATAGTCTCTGCATGTGAGTGGAACAGTGCTTTTGAAGAGAAAAGGGTGCTGCCATATTGAAATAGATGCCTTCTTCCCACTGTTTGTGCTGTGTGGGGGAAGTGGCCGGATAATTGTGCCATGGGGGTTTGGTAGTGCCCATGCCTGCATGTCACAGGTACACAGTGGATGGAGTACTGGTGCACCAAGGTGAGGTTGTCCTTGAAGAGGATTCCTGTCAGTTGCAGGACTGAGCTTGATTTATAGGGGCCATAACTGGGCGGCAGGAAGGACAGGTGGAGCCCGGGCTCCTTCACTTAGCCAGCCACAGGTAATGGCTAATTACATCTTTATCTCAGTGCGGTGTGGCAGAACTAGGACTGACTTACAGCCACGACCAGAAAATGACATTTATCTAGCTGGTCAAGACAGAGAAAGACACACTATGATAAGTGGAGAAATGTGCAGTAAATGTGTGTGTGTGATGCAGCTAACAGCATGACAAAAGAGTCAAATACATAAACTGTTACAAACTATAAATTACATTATCATTCACAGCTTCTGGAGCTGTTTGAAATGATCCCTCATAGTGTTTCAAATGTGTTTTTAAAAAGCTTGTCATGGTAAAATAGAGCACGTCACTTCGAAAACTTTACACCTTTTTTTTTTGTTTGTTTTGTTTTGTTTTTTTTCATTGTACTTGTTCAATGTGTGTGAATAAAGTACAAAAACTATTTTTCCCCACGCACGACTCTTTACCATCGGGTTTTTGTTCATTTTTTTTTCTCACATGGAATTACTATTCATAGTTATTCAAATACTTATTAACATCATCATCGTCATCATCAGTAGTATTATTAACACCAAAAAAGTAAAAGCAGGTAACCTTGCAGAGTAAAACAGACACAGTGCAGAGAAGAAGGGGGAGGGAGGGAAGGAGAGAGGCAGGGAGGGAAGGAAGGGAATGTATGGACTCACAACAGGAACATCTCTAACCGGTACATGCTATCAACAAGCGACAAAGAGGATGGAGCCTCCGCTTTGAAACAGAAGATATTGTTGTCAGTGGACAGTCTCTTGCTGCTTCAGAACAGTGGCACGTAGTCAAGGCTTATGGGAGATGTTGTTCATCCCGAGGCAACTTGAAGTTGCCAGCATGGCCTCCGTACTGCATATATTTACACTGGGTAGGAAGAGTAGGGGAGGAAGAGGAGGGGGAGACACAGAGCAGAGAACACTATAGCGATGCGAAGGGCGACTAGACAGAGCACGCTGAACAGAGGGGCACGGGGGGAGGGGGGGGGGACTAAAAAGGTTTGGGTAGTGAGGGAGTCTACATGCGAAACCTTAATATAAACTCCCCAAATTACATAAAGGGGTAGTTCAAACTGACGCCATCACCACCCAGCCTTTTTTTTTAAAATACATTTTGACATCATTCATAGCAGTTTATCTGCTACACAGTTAAAATAAAAACCATACACGTATGTGTGTGTGTGTGTGTGTGTATGTGTACGCGAGTTTGTAGGTGTGAGACCAAAGGGTGACAATTCACATGGCCACCAACTGGACAATTTTTAAAAGGTCACATGACCACCAGTGTCACATTATAACTCATCATTTTCATCATATCATTTCATTAAATATCCACCATTACATTGTGATTTCACTTATAATTTCCATAAGGCAAACATTGTAGGTCAGTCAATAGTCTATGTAGTATATTACATAAATGATCTTCCGCTTGTTAGATAATCTATTTTGTTGTTGATCACTAACACAATTATCTTTAATATACACTCTCTATTAACATCAGCCCAGTGGTAATAATGGGAAAAACAAAGAGGCTAAGTACCAAGTCAGACAAATCTGCAAGGCATTCTGGGAGACAAAAAGAGAGAAAGACTGTATGTGGGAGAGAGAGGACGAGATAATGACTGTGAGCTGACCTCAAAATTGAATTGAGGCTACTGGTGTGTGTGGGCGTGTATGTGTGTGTGTGTGTGTGGGTTGGTGGGGTGGGTGGGTCGGTGGGGGGGGGGGGGGTTGTGTTTGATGCAATGATTCAATGGCTCCTGGAATAATGCATAATCTTTTTGTTCACAGTGATGGGTTCGCAATTAAAGAATTTCATTTCCGTTTTCCTTCCGTTGAGTGGGAGAGAGGGTGGGGAGGGAGAGGTGGGGCGCTCAGGGACATTTAAGGACGATTCCAGGTGGAGATTGATCATTACACCTTCAGCAGAAGAACAGCAGAGAGGGAAACCCAAACGCACATGATGACACTCATCCCTGCCTGTAAACCGGTCCCTCGCCCCTGTAGGGCCCCTGGTCCTGGATAAAGAGAACGGGAGAGGGGGGGGGGGGGGCACCCGGGAAATGCATTTTTAAAAAAACAAATAATGCTACAATCACTGGTAGAAATGAGGCGTCTATTTCTGTGACAGCTTGTATAAATTGTTAAACATATTACAGTTAATTAACAGAATTAATTCTGATACCCTGACATAATTACTGTAAACAATGTGTTTTACATTAGGGAAATGGTGTTTCTTGAAATATGAACTACATTTCCTATTTTTTAACTGCTAGAAAAAAGGGGTGGGGGGGGGGGTGGCGTATTTGTTTTTGTGATGAAACAGCTGAGCTTTTGGTCCCATTTGATATCAGTGTGTACTTAAAACTGGTGGGCTGCCAACATACAGTACTATGCAAAAGTCTTGAACCACCCCTCATTTCTTTATATTTTGCTTCCAAGGAAAGACACATGCTTGCAATTTTTTAAATGGGGTCTTGAGCAGTTGTTCTCCAGGCTGTCTGAAAGTCTTTCAAAGTTTTTCTTTGCATGTTGACTGCGTTTTAAACCATTTTCCGTCCAGGTTTTGTACCCGACGATTTTCAGGGGGGATGTTTTTTGTTTGTTAAGCCACTTAACAATGAATCATTTAAGGACCTGACAGATGCATCTGGATGTAGTTTGGAATTTTTGGTTCAAATTGTTGCCATTATCTACACAGGAAGTCAAGAGAGATGAACAATAGTGAGTGTCTGCCAGTAAAACTCCTTGGAGGCTCTGCCATGGTTTGGGGCTGCATTTCATCCAGTGATGTTGGGGATCTTGTCAAAATTGATGGACTTATGAAGGCAGAAATGTACTGTCAGATTTTTGATCCACCATGCAATACCACCTGGAAAGCATCTTACCGGCAACAGCTTCATTTTTCAGCATGACAGTGATCCCAAACACTCTGACAAATGTAGTAAAAGAATTACTGGATAGAAAAACACAGAGTGGAGCACTATCAGTCATGGATTGGTCTCCCCAGAGCCCGGACCTCAACATTACTGAGGAAGTGTGGGATCATCTTGACAGAGAACGGAACAAAAGGCAGCCAACATCCAAAGAAGAGCTTCAAATTTCCTTCAAGAAGCCTGGAGAACTATTCCTGAAGACTACTTAAAGAAATGACAAGAAAACTGGTAAAGAGAGTCCAGGCTGTGTTGAAGAATAAAAGTGGCCATACCAAATACTGACTTTCAAGCTCTTTAGAATTGCACTCTAACAATCTTGTTTTTGCCTTAAACACTGTATTTTCACTTATATCTGCACCGGTTTCAATAAACCGCTAGTAAAAAGTGAAGTAAAACATAAAGGAATGAGGGGTGGCTCAAGATTTTTGCACAGTACTGTATGCAATATATCTGTCATATTTTGGGTAAAGGGTGGAGACTTTGGCACTGGTTTTAAACACCAGTTATTGCCAGACAGCAAAGCTACTACACCAGCATACCCACTTCAATATATTAAAGTAACACTGGGAAGTCAGAAACGGATGCCTGTTTCACCCTTTTCTCACAGGCCATAATGTTCACCATGCAATTCAGCAATTATTAATGTTACTGGTTTGACACATCCAAATAAACACCATGAAGTCATATGTATTAAATTTCTTAATTTAGCAACATAACTATACTCAGTGCCAAGTTACAGCCCGTGAAAAGCTTGCATCAAACATGTTCAGGGTTGAGATATCAAATGTAAATGACATTCATCACGTAGCTATACCGGAAAGCCGAGCCTGTTAAACAACAAAACGGAGCAAGATTGCTGGAACCGGAAACCCACGCAGCATGTGACCCAGATTAATTATGTGTGTAAACCTGTGTGTAAAAAGCTTATAAAAAGGCTGCAACTTAAGCAAGTTAAAGTGGTTCATCTGAAGTTACAAAGCCATTAAATGTGGTATAAAACTGGATTAATAGTTTGAGGAAGGGCTAAACAGGAGTTCTGTTGTTGGTCCTCCAGGGTACGTTTTGATTCATAGTTGAGCAGAGTCAGATTTCATCCCTAGGTGTCACCTCTGTGATGCTAGGCACATGTGCTGTTTATGATAAGGTGGCCCTGAGATGGGATGTGTACTCACATTTTAGAGGAGGTAACCTTGGGGCTTACACACTGAGCCACCATAGAGGCAACGTAGCCCTCTGTTCTTAAACATGACTGTTTAAGAACAGTCACGAAGAAAGTAAAATAAAAGCTAGTATTTACAGCAGCTTATTCGGTGTTACTCAGCATACCATCAAGAATATGCTATTTGCACAATGGCATTGCATAACTTTTGAAAGGGTAACTGTAAGAACCCTTAATTAACCTGCTCTCTTCTATTTTGTGCTTTTATGCAGTCTACTAGGTTTCAAAAATCTAACCTGGTGGCTTATAAACTATCAGTGTGAAGTGAAACCTAGTACAGACTGCCAATGGTCTCTGTAATGGACTCATTGGTAGGGGGTAATTATGATAATATGCCAATTTTGATGTGACAGTGGTTGTTGATGTTAAAATGCTGCATGTGGCACCTTTAAAATGGTGAAACAATCAGTATAAAAGCAGGGAAACAAAGTCAGGGAAGGCAATGACAGTGAGGGACAGGGTATGAATAGAAATGCCACAAAGGTATCCGATTATGCTGTGATTTTCTGTGCCCGGTCCAGAACAGAAAGGAGTTTGTTGTGTTCTAATGATGGCAGGAGGAGATTAGGAAGGAAAGAGGAGGCAGAAGGACAGATGATGGAGAGATAGGCTGACAGAAGTGGCAGCAGTGGTGGAAAAAGAGAGCAGGAAGATATATGGGTCTGACGGAGGAGTGAGTCATTGGAGGGAGACTGGTCGAGATAATGGGCAAAGGAATGAAAGAAGAAAGGGGATAGATGAAGGACTCACTTAAGATGGTAATGCTGAATGCACCACAGTGGGGCGAGGGGGGTGGGGGTGGGGGGTGGAAGGGTAGGAAATCGCTCATTGGGGACGGTTAATGTGAATTGGGCTCCGAGAGAAATGACAACTTCTTGGGTAACGGGACAGAGTCAAGCGACAGTGTGTGTGTGCGTGCAGACAGGAATGTGTGCGGACGAGAGACGGAGAGTTTGAACGAACTAGGGAAAGAGAGAGAGACGGTAATATACGCAAGCAAAGCTTTAATGGGGCGGAGAATAACGAAAATGGGAAGAAGGAGTCAGGCGAAGGCTGAGAAAATGCTGTGCTGTGTGCAGAGTGTAAACAGACCGGGCAAAGAGGGAAAAACAGTGTGTCATTGCATATCATTTTGTGATAGTGGGTCACATCTGTTACACGTCTTGCACAATGATCGATGTCAAATATGAGTGTGTTTTTGAAATCTTGGCTTTGCATACAGACACACTGCCGTGTGCACAGTCCCTGCATTTAGTTCTGTGTGATAACTTACTAAACAGCAGCATACTGGCGTTGGAAGCCCCCAGACGGTTTGAGGCAAAGCAGGTGTAGTTGCCGAAATGTTTCTCTGTCACATTGGTGAATAGCAACAGCGAGCGCGTCTTCTCATTTTTGATCCTTAGGGTGTTGTCACTCTCTACCGGCCTGGGTAGCAGTCACGGAGTAGCAAAAGCAAAGGAACGAAGCAGAAAGAAAAGACAAGAAAATGGGTGACAAAAAGTAACATCGCACCTGAGTCAGCATGCAGAAGAAAGTTTTTGCTCTGAGAGACGACCGTGCAGCGCAGTCCTCGTCTCTATGCTCTGTCTCACCTTGTAGTCTCAGTCCATAAATAACTGATACCTCCTATTGGGGCCTATTGGACTCTATTAACAACTCTCTCTGGCTAGCAAAGCCTTGTCTAAGTACTTCTGTGTCGTGCTTTGCCTGATGCCAAATCACCCTGACTCGTCCACGCTCACTGGGACCTTTTACAAACTTGGAGGGGCAGTTTAATGTGTGTAATATAGAGGAAATATGTTGCCACCAAGCTAATATTTCTCCAGAGATGGCAAGATATACATGATTATCTCAAATATATACTAGTGTCAGAGGTTAGGTACATCAGCCGCAGCCAAGACCACATCTACAGTAAACCATCCAAAATTGAATGTGGTGTTTATGAGTGAAAATACTAACATTCTTTCATGAGAACGAAGACACAAAATTGCCAAAATTTTACGAATCGTGTTTCCTTGTTTTGGAGTTTTTCAAAACAAGGCATGCAAAAGAAGATGAATACATTATTAAGTTTTAAATGGCTACATCTGTTTTCTTTTCCCCTGTTCTCTAACCTGCTGCACACTGGATGGATTTTAATAATCCTCAAGTCACATTTTAATTATTGCTATTTTTTTTTTGTTTGTTTGTGTTTATCGACAGATGGTTATAAAACAGTGGTTTGGCTGTGGCTCATAATTACTCCCTGTAACCAGACAAACTGCTACTTTTGTGCTGCTGCACTGAGACGTCAAACAATCGAATCAATGCCACAAAACAAAAGCATGAGTTAATGACACCCACATACTTGACAGGTTATAGGGAAAGTTATTTTCTTAACTTAACCAATCGGGGGAAGGCGTTTTCCATAAAGCTTCAACTATTTTCAGTGTGGCTCATGGCTCGTATGCAAAAGATGGAGATAGCCACTGTGAGTTTACCCGCTGGTTTGTGGACTTAGGTTTTAGAAACAGGACATGACTATATCTGCATGAGAGCTTGAGTTGCCCCGGGGGCCTTTGCAGCCAGCTGGGCATCTTTCTAGCCCGATAAGCAGGGTGCACCTGTAATTCACTGTGATATTAAATGGAATGCTAATTTGGCTAGCAAATAGCAGCCTTAAAACAAATACACCTGTCACAATCAGCATATACCTGAGCTAAACCCAGTCTGCCTCTTCCTTGTAAGTAGAACAGTACCAAATATAATACACTCAAAGATTCAGGAGGCTGAGTGGGCAGTATGAGACAAATTGGCACTTAACTCGACAGTGGTCTCACCTATGATCATCTCTGTACCACTCAAAGGAGGCTGGTGGGACTGCCATGGCTTCACACCGCAAGATGGCTGTCTTCCCCAAATGGGCTGGCATGTTCTTCATGTCTGTGATCATGGGAGGGTCTGGTAGAGAACAAATGCAGGAACAGAAAGACTGCACTGAGTAATGTGTAAACACTCGCCTGCACTGAAAAGTCGAGTCAGGTCTGCCCACAAGGTTAAAAAACACCCGCAGAGAACAAATTTAAAGTGTATACATAATAAAGCATCTAAATCATTAACATATATTATTAATACATCATTGTGTGCAAGGAGCTCATATTGTGTGGCACACAGGTGGGATACTTACAGTTCACTGTGACTTTGACCTTACGCTGGTCAGGAGGGGCCACACCATTGTTGGTGATGCATTCATAGTCCTCTGCCTGCTGCCTTTTGATCTCTGTGATGTCCAGGAACTCCCCCTCGCTTACCAACCCATCTAATGGTATAAGGTAGAAGTCAAAGGTCAATATTTATCGTATGCATGATGACTCAGGCTACAGTATTTCTAGTTCAGATACAGCTTATTATAGCTAATATAATTTAAGAGCATGCAAGAGGCCAAGATGCACATATCAGCATGTATTTTCTAACACTGATGGTGGGTTGACCTTGGTCAACTAGTGGTTAACACATTCGCCCTGCATGTGAAAGATTCACAGTTTGAGCCCAGGAGGAGACACAAACACAGCTTCAGGGGTTCCCAAGCTTGTGTACTCCCAATACTGGTCCAAAGTCTGGATGAATGGCAGGTCTGCATCAGGAAGGGACATTGTAAAATCTGTGCCAAATCAAACGTCCCTCTGCTGTGGTGATGCCGCGGTATTTACCACTCAAATGGTAAATTCCTCATTTATTTATTGTTTATGGCAATTTAGAATTATTTATTATCAGCATTACAGTATATGCAATAAAAAAAATTAATTACATTTTTATCTCATGGCCCAAATGCTGGTTTGTTCAGTTGTCTTTTTTTTTGTACATGCAAAGTAAGCAAACACAATGTGACAGCAGTGACTCTTTTACTACTTTTATAGTGTCAGAGGAAATCGTAAGCTTTGCTTCTAAGCACCGGACACACCGGGGGGTGACTACTCATTCGCCACATTACGTAGTGAGCAGAATTTTTGGCGCTTATTTGATGTTGACAAACTCCCAGGTGCACAAAAAAACAAATTAGTCAGTCTCACACTTTCAGTCTTTTTCCTTGGGCGACAAACAGCCACAGAATCTCTTCAGAGGGGAGAGTCAAGGGGACAGGCTACAAGTTATTGCTCCTTCATGTGAGGGAATGGATGCTGTGGGTGTTATTGGCTCGACAGTGGAAAAGAGAGAGAGAGAGAGAGAGCGAGCAAAGAGAAGAAGAATGATAGTGAGTGTGCACCCCCTCCTCCTGTAAGCACAGCAGCCAGCTGTCTCGCAGCCTCCGAAACCATTAGGCCTTTATTTTTTTCGCCTTTACCCCATTAAAGAAGTCACACTGTGGAACACGACATAATATATAATCTCACCACTAACAAGGAAATCCAGCTCTTAAATTGCAGCACACTTTTCCCTTTAAACCCCCCCCCCCCCCAAAAAAAAATACA
>JAVDPK010000957.1:715480-731224 GCA_034780415.1 Cichlasoma orientale | reverse complement strand
CACACTTTTCCCTTTCACCCCCCCCCCCCCCAAAAAAAAATACACACACACACACACACACACACACACACCAAGCCACTGTCAATCAGTGGACCTTTACTTCCCTTAATAAACACAAACAGCTCCTGAGTACGTTGGAGAGGAACACCAACGCACACACGCACACATAAAAAAGACGCTAAATGCCACGATTATTCCTGTCAGAGCTTAGCGTGGCGGGTCTAATTGAAGATTATACTGGAGGATTATTAGTGCGGCTACTGAGCTGGAGACGATTATTTGCAGCTGCTGCAGCAGAGGCTGAGCAGCGAGCGACAACCGCCGCGATGGCTGCTTGTGCCACCCGGGCGAGCCGTGGTTGATGGGGTGGGGTTGGTGCGATGTTATTCACTCATTCGATTAGTCTAATAAATATTGCTCTCTTGTGACATCTCTGTCAAGCAGGCAGAGCACCCAGCTTTTGCGAGAGGAAGGGAGCTGTGGCAGTGTAGAGGGAAAAAGGGGAGAAAAGATAGAATCAGACAGCTAACACTGGAGAAATTACACACAAGGCTGTTACAGGTGATGAAAGAAATCAAAAGGACAACGCAAATAAAAAAAACGAGAGCAATCGAGTTGTAAAGTGAGAATTACAGACTCAGTGTGGTAATTTGACAGAGATACCGTGTAAGAGACTGAAAGTGATACACAGATGTACAGATAAAGAAAAAAGGAGAAATGGCAACACAAAGAGGGAAACAGTGACAGATGTCAGGGTGGTTATTTGATATTGGGTTTTTTTCATGCACTTTTTATCCACAGCATCTTTGGATGATGTAATATTGTAAAACAGTCCTCGCACTCTCCCTTTATTCCCCTCCCTCTCCATCCCCTGAGATCTCTGGACCTGCATTGCACACCTCTCTCCACTTTGGTGGGAGATCATATCTGAGTGGAGCCAGCCCTTGGCACTCCCACAATGGTCTGTAAAATGCAGCTCCATGAACCACTTACGGCTTTTGAAGGAGCCTGACTCCTGACCACCAGAGATAGTTGGATTGCACCTTGGAAGAGACGGGGTATGTGAATAAGAGGGGGGAAAGGATCAAGAGTTCTGGCCTGCAACAGTGAAACTGCGCTCTATTTCCCTGGCAGCACTTTGAGCCTTACTAGACTATCAAGACACTTGATTTTTCTGCTCCTCTTATCCATTTACATTACAAAAACTACAGTCAAGGCAGAATGTTCTGATGTGGGGTTAAAACAGAGATGGGTGGGCAGGCTAACAGATGATATGTTATTTTGGTGGTATAATGGGGCTGTAACGTTTGTCAGTTGAGCTAAATGATACAGTAGAATCTGAAGGCCAGTTCACCCCAGTGCTTTTCACCTGCATGGCTAAATTTACTCAAGAACATTTCCAAGTACTTTTTGCCATGTTCTTTCCTGCATTTCAGATCTGTCATTTGAGAACTGGGTTTAAAATGCCCATAACTATATCAATATTACATATTTTATTAAAGTTTCAAGCTCTTTTTTGATCATGGGATGTGAAACCAACTTCTACTACGAAGCCACAGCTAAAAAGACCCCAACAAACTTTTTAAAATGTATCTTTGAGCAACATTTGGTAAATTTCACAGCTCCCAGCTTTTACATATTTGGGACCAACTTTCCAAATTTTCCAAATGTGCTCAAAGCTGGGAAAGACTTCTAGTTTCAGGCAGTGGATTAAAAGATTGCTGGTTTGGTGTATTCACGAGACTTAAACCAATATATAACACAATGCCAATCTTACACATTAACACAAGCCCACAAACGTTTCTGACATTTGTTTATTAAAGAACAGTGATCAACATGTGCCGAGAACGTCATAGTTGGAAAAAATAAAGGTTTTTCTGGCAACAGCGTTTGACCACCTGTTGACTGGAAGCCATCAGACTTCTCTCCTCCTTTCCAGTCACCTAATTTTCCCACCCACCTGCACACATGCTCCTTAGTCCCAAATTACCTGCGCCTGATAAACTGAACTCAGTATACAGTGTTCTTGCCAACATACACAGGTCATTTGACAGTCATCTATCATCTAGTCATCTGTCCTTTATTGTGCCCATGTAGTGTTTAAGCCTGTCGCCCATTTGGATTTGTTTGCCTCTGCTTACTACCTTCCTGCTGCCAGCCTTTGCACTGAATTAGAGCCAAGCAAACCATATTTTAATTATAATGGCGCTGCTGTTGAGTGAGTTTCGTATTCGAGCCCATAGAACACCTACCAGAAATATCAAAACACAATCTACTGCCACCGCCTGTAACGAACTATTTATATATTCTAAAAGCACATGCAAGCGTCACACTTATCATCCTGTCACAGAGTTTTAGTTTGCACCAAAAGAATATCACCATCCTTCCACAGCCATGAGCATCTATTCTAAGTCTGTGTTACTGCAGGCTTTAATGGATGGTATGTCAAATGATAAGCCTGTGCTGCGCTGGTGTATTTAACTGGATAAGACAAAATGCCTGTATGCCTCTGTGTGGGTCAACTGATGGATGCCAGCGAGAGTGAATGTGTGCAACAGATTGTATCTATGCTCGGCACTGCAAGCAACAGCGCCGAGCAGTATTACTACCTGTATGAGAATAAGGAGTCTGGTAACTGCAGACAAGATGCAAAGGGGTCAAAACCTTTCAGCATATCCCTCTCACCTTTCAGGTGGTTAGAAGCCTCCCATTCTACCATGTCTTGGTGTACTGCATACACATTTTCCACTCAACTTTCACTCCTCTTCTCACTGCCCCTCCCTGCAGTTTCTCTATGCAGTCTCTGAGTAATGGGGACAGATGGCCGGCAGCTTCTTGCTGTTTCTTTGGGCTCGACCCCCCCCCCCCCCTTTCTCTACCACCCCTGGTCCTCTGCAACTGATGGCTTGGTTGCAGAGACTCCTACGGAATAGCAATGTAGGCTCTATCTCTTTCTCTGCAAGCTGAGGGGTTATAGGGGGGTGGGGAAGCAGTTTGAGATGGTGGGGGTGGTTAGAGAGGGAGGATTATTGCTGAGAGAGGAGAAATGCTGTAGACTTTCAAGAGAGGACAACTACACAGAGTTTGCGATGTGAGGTTGTGTGCGTGTTTGCTGCAGGTGTGCGTTCATGCATGCTTTCCTTTTTCTCCTCTATATTTTTGTGTGTCTGTGAGTGTGCGTGATCACCACTGGGTTTGTCCCTCCCTGAGGTGCCATACTGTACTGTGTAGGTTCATAAGCACAAACTGTACAGCGAAGGACATGGTGTTCACAGCAGGATAACCCAGGCACAAACAGAAAGAGAGAAGGAGCAGACCTCTGAGTAAGCCCAAAGCTGTCTGTAAGTGCAGCACTACAGTAGGTTGTGCATTTATTGGCAGTATAATTACATCGTGTCGAGCAGTTGTTCACACTGACCTATTTATTATTGCTGCTTGCTACTGCATTTGATCTGTGTGGCTGCTGCCGTAGTCAGGCTACAAGTTAGCCAATTCTGTTGTGTGAAAAGAAAATCTGTGAAAAGTGCTGAAACCAACAATGAAAAAAAAAAAAAAAAACCTTGTAAAATAATGATCCTTATTGCTTTGTAGCTCCTTATTATACTCATCTGTCAGTTGCAAAAGAGATTATGAAACTTTCTGGCACACATGCTGATATTACAAACGGCAAAGTTCAGTTTTGATAATTCACCCATTGTCACGGGGCTCTTAAGCATCCAGTTTATCCCGCAAAACAGAAACAGCAACAAAATAAATTAACATCCCAACCTTTCCCTGAAAGCAAACAGCTGAAACTCTGAGTCATAGCACAGTGGTATATTCAGTACATAGCAATTTTCTTTATGTGTCAAACAGATAACATGGAACTAGAAATTACAGTTCTGAAAACAGTTTTAAAATAAAAGATCTCTTCAATCTCTAGAGGCCATGTAAAGCCTATTTGCTTGACTTTGGACATTGGTGATGACAAAGATGGGAGCTCGTATGGAATAATACTGTGCTGATTAGACCAAATGGACTGACCGACTTCATCTATCAAGACGTGCTTCCTGACCACCCTGAACCAGCTCCAATTCCTCACACCGAAAGAGGTTTAAAATAGCTGATTTGGTGCCAAAAGTGGCTGTTGGCATCGTGATGCCGGTTGACAGGGTGGATGAAGACAGATGCTGATGATTACGGGCGGTGCGGTGGGGATAATTACATATAATGTGTGGTTATTTGGGACAAAACATTGGGACATGGGGAAATGTGAAAGTATGAATTTAAGATGGGGACAAACTAAACAGCTGGGTTTAAGAATGATGACACAGAAACGAGGGATAAAGATGTGAACATGAGCTGAATGCTGATAAGCTCGTAGGCTGGAAGGGAAAAAAAGACTTTAACAGGCGAACAAGTGTCAGGGATGAATGTAAAGACGGGGAGATAAAGGTGAAGCTGTGAACAAGAGATCTCTGTATGTTAAGGCAAGCAAGCACGAAGGGGTAGCTTACATTTATGGTCTTTCCAGGTGACAGTGGGCTCAGGCCGGCCGACTGCCAGACAATAGAGGTTTACATTCTCTCCCTCGTTCACCGACACGTCTTTTGAGATGTTGACGATTCTGGCTGGCACTGAAAAACAAGAACACGCTATTAAAATATGATCTCAAAATTTAAAATTTTACTGCATACATTATTTATAAGGTACTGTACAGCTTTACAACCTGTTAAGGTGTTAAACTTTTGATGCACCTCTCTGCACCTTAGACAGACATGCAATCCGCCGATTACCGATCTATGCCTGAGCTTTTAGTGAACTGTGCAACAATATTCTTGATCGTCTACTTAAAATGCACAATTCTAAATTGCTGCAAATGGACATTAACATTTCCCTCTGCTGACACTGACTCTAGTTTTATCTTGAAAAAGAAAGGGCACTTGTAAAAGTGGTATTGGAGGAATTTCTACTTCTACTGTTTCTGTAAGTATGACCACCCCTGAAAACCATTTTGGCCCTAACTCAAAGTGTTGGGGATGCTATGCATGTAGTTAGTTTGATAACGAGGTGGCCCTTGAATTTAAATGGCCCATTATCATTGTTTTTAATGAGCCTGGCCCTGAGATTACTTTTTTTGTGAGCCATCTACCGAAGATCCTTTTCTCTATCTTGCTGGAGCTGAATACTTGCAGCAATAAAGTCCAGATTGGAGTGGTGGTAAAGCTGCTCCTTCTTGATACACTGACTTGAGGGTGTAATTATTTTGTGTGTTATCAAGCTAGGGTGGGAAATGTGGGCGACTTGGAATTGAGCGTTTAATTGGGTATATATGGTCATCTGTGCCAAGCTTTGGACCCTGCAGACAAGAGTGTTAGCTTGGCTGCAGCGTGATGAGAAATCTCCAGCAAAGCAGCTGACATTGTCTCTGCCACCTGTGAGCTGTGTTTTTATTCCTGTAAAATTTACCTAATACAGCCTATTAAAAGATTTTGGTTTCACTCTGCTGGTGATGTATAACTACATTTTGCACTCTATAGCCCAAAATATGCATAAAAACTGACACAGGCAGGGAGAAAAGGTCTTAGATCCATCCTCCAGGTAGTCCTGCATCGATACATCATGTCACTGAGGATCAGTCACACGCTCACTCACTTAGCTGCTGACTTGATGACTGAGCTCCAGTCGAGGTCCAGTACTGTCAGTTATTTAGTCAGGCAATTGGACAGCCTCCCGCGTACTTCATCTACTCAACATACAGGCTCATCCATCTGATCTGCCTAACTTTCTGTTTATAAAGACAAGTAATCTTAACAGCCCACATGAAAATAACAAATGGTCTCATCTGTCACCGCACAAGTCTGGCTTCACTGTAGCCACACACACACATACACGGGCCAACTGAGATTTGAAGACACAACTAAGTTCGCATTCATATAAGTGTAAATAACTTAAACACAGACATCATAAACTTTAATGACTAAGTTGTGTATCAGTTTCCATTCAGTCGTGAATTAAGAGAAAACTAATGCTGAAGCACACTGCCATAGAAACCATAGAACTTTTTAATTGCTTCCATGGATGTCAGACTTCAATCACACCCACTTGACGGCACTATGTTTGGATGAATAGCAAAATGCCTAATTAAACTTTTTAATCAGATCCAGGGCAGTTTACAGTACCATGGGTATAATATATACTTTTTTTGCAGTAGCACTTGCAATCAAATCTTCACTCTAGATGTATTAGTGACATTATCCAGCAGTACTGGATGCAATAAAGAGCCACTTATAATAGATTCCTGTTCTGACGAAACTCAGCTGCTGACCTTGAACAATGAGGTAGACGTGGACGATGCGAGGCTTGTTATTGGCCTGGAAGGTGCAGGTGTAGGGCCCCTCATCGGTTACTTGCACCTTGTCAATGTGAATGGAGAAGTCGCTGTTGTTGCTGTTGACCAGTGTTACACGCCTGTCCAACGACCACTTATCTGTCCCCGTGAAAAGGATATTAGAGCGGTTCAGCCAGGCCTTGTGGGTCACCTCCTCGTCAATACGGCATCTGTAGGGAAAACAGGAAGTAATTAACAAGTGTAATATGAGCAGTATAGCTGTATCTTCTTTTGGCTACTATCTCTAGGGGCGAATCATCTGCCTCTGTCTCACCCTATCCCTAACATCTTCTTCTGTCACACCAACCCTCTGCATGCTACATGCACGAATCTTCTCTGTGGTCTTCCTCTTTTCCTTGTGCCAGGCAGCTCCATGTTTCACATCGTTTGTCCAATATATCCACTGCCCCTCCTCTGCACATGTCCAAAATATCTTAGCCGTCCCTCTCTAACTTTGTCTCCAAACTGTTCAAGCCTCTGATATAATAATTTCTAACCCTGCCCATCCTGGCCATTCCTAACAAAAACCTTAACATCTTCAACTTTGCTACCTCCAACTCGGCCTCCTCTCTTTTTGTCAGTGCCACCGTCTCCAAACCATACATCACAGCAGACTTCACTTCACCCTGCCTGCACTCTCTTCTTCACCTCTCTTGCGCAGTGTCCATTGCCTTGGATGGTTGACCCCAGGTATTTAAACACATCCACCTTCATGACCTCTACTCCGTGCATCTTCACTCTTACACCTGTCTCCCTCTCTCTCTTTTTTTTTTAACCTGCTTTAATATTTCATTGCATTAGGTGAAAGTTGGTAAATACATACATGGATAACATATGAAAGGAAAAACACTATTATGCTCACGTTAAGCTAAATAATTTTAATCCTGGACTCTAACAGATCCTTACTTATCTCATACTTGCTCTGAGTGCTGCCCTTCAGTTCACTGTCAGAAATGGAGCTGTTTTAGCACCCATTCTCCTCCCTTTAAACCAGTTTATTCTGACTGGCTGCCCCTTGCAAAAGTTTCAAACAGGAGATGGGCTGTGAACCTGAGATCACCATACTACAGTAAGCATTTCCACAGTGTTAGGCATCCACGAGCCACCACAGCAGCTTGCTGAAGCAAATAATTAGAACAGAATTCTTTTTAGGAGTTTTAGGAACAGAAACAGTATTCTCCTAAAATAGTACCTCTTGTGTTGTTTTGATAATGATGGTGAGTCTTGATTGTTCAATTAGGTGGAAACACTGTGACTGCCAAGGCTATAGCCTGTGATTCACCTCATTATCATACTCATCAATCCATTCAGTAACCCCGGGCCCTGTAACTGTATTTGTTATGTCTCACCACTCAGTGCCACAGGCTTCTTTTACTCTTCCTTTTATTGGCTTTGTCTGTAAACTCTTTGGTTATACATTGCACACGAGTAGACATTTAATGTTGTTATATAGGAGCTGTAATGTGAGACAAGTTATAAAACACTGGCTGAGATAAATCATAAAGCAGCTTGTTAGTGACACATTAACACAAAAAGCGGTCGTAAATGATTATTTACAATTCAGTTACCTTGTTTTTATCTGGACGAATGCTTTGAATGCCGTCCAAGATGCGCACATTTTAAGGCCTGATGTAACTCTGTGGGCATGCTTGAATAAAAATGTCTGAAATCTGTTGTTTCCAAAGTCCGAGGCATGGTGCAAAAAAGGTATGAGGTGCCAAAGGTGTGACTTTAATGCCTGGCTTGGCCACTAGATGTCCTTACCTAACTTGAACTCTTGTCCTTATGTTTAATTGACTTTACCTGGATACATTTTAATTAATGTAGATCACTTAGATCATTTGCCAAGTCAGTGACAATAACACCATAACACAAACCAACCACATAACAGGTAAACTTGGAAGCCATTAGCAAACAGCCTATAAGGCATGGCTAATGTTCATATTCCTAGCAGGTAAAATAATAAAGGAAGAAAAATACGCTTTAATAATTAAGATTAAATTAAGCTTTGTTTTCTGTTTGTGAATTGTGTGCTTGAATTGAGAGAGAATACATCATAAAAATTCATTATCTGTGTACAAACGCTCTGTTAATCTATTTTTAAAATTAATCACTTCTGTACTGATGATGTTGCTAGAGGACTGCAAGCCCAGAGGAAATGAGCACCATAATAGCATCAAATGCGCCTCATCTTAATGGCCCGCATCAAAGCCAACACAACAGCATTGTCTCAAGCATAACACAAGTATTTGTGCCACTTGGGCATAAGTGATTTTACATTAAAATTTTGTTTATTTATAAACCTTTTTAGTCTTTTGCTTGACAGATACTTGCTGGCCGGCACAGACTAAACTTGCACACATTTTATTAAGAAACATGCCATCACAAGCCCACTGAAGACGCTTTAAAACCAGTCTAAATCACACTCTAATTAACACCGGGACCGCAGTTTATAGCCAGAAATAAGATGATGCTTATAAAGTTACACTACTGCACAGCTTCCTCGACTCCAAACTATAAATGAAAAAAAAAAAGACACATTAAGAGCAGAGATGTTAGAGTTTGGATGTTAGCTGTTAAAACACCCAAATGCGGTCTTATGCAAAAGTCTTCAACAACTCCTCACGTACTTATACTTTGTAAGGAAATTGGGAAACATGTGCAAAGATAAATGTAAATGCAGTGTATAAGTCAATTCTAATTCTAATTCTAACCTCGAAAGAGAGTATTTGGTATGATCACCTTGATTCTTTAACACAGGCTGAACTCTCTTCAGCAGCTGTCTTGTAATTTCTTTAAGTAGCCTTCAGGAATAGTTCTCCAGGCTTCTTGAAAGACTTTCCAAAACTCTTCTTTGGATGTTTGCTGTCTTTTGTTCTGTTCTCTGTCAAGATGACCCCACACTGCTTGAAATGTAATATACTATTCAGGTCTGGGCTCTGGGGAGGTCAATCCACGACTGATAGTGTTCCAAGGTGTGTTTTTCTATACCCAGGTATGCTTTTACTGCACTGACAGTCTTGAGCCACCCCTCATTTATTTATACTTTACTAAGAAATGTATTTATACTTTACTAGTAAATTTCAGTCAAATTATTGTGTAATTTGGCATACCTCAGCCTCGTCCCTTCCTTAAGAGTGGCTTCTTGACCTCCACCCTTCACTGAGACCATTTCTGATGAGGCTTCTGTGAACAGCCGATGGATCAACTGAAGTGCCAGATGCATCTCTCAGGTCCTGTGTCTGGTCTTTCCTGGATTTTGGCTAATAGCTCTTTGTTGGTGTAAAAATGCTATTTTCTGCCTGTCAAACTGTGTTATCTTTGGGATTTTTCAGCTTCGACTAAAGAAATGGTAACAAATGATTTGTTTTTGTGACACGCTGCTAGTAACAAAGTGTCTAAAGTTACAATTTAAAATAGTTTCTTTGTTGTCTGTTACGTGTTGACACAACACAGGTTCATCCCTTGCGTTATGTACCTTTAAACATTATTAATTGAACTGCTTAAGTTAAATGTTCTGATGACACTGTACATTCGACCCTTTAGAGGCATTTTCATGTTAGTAAAATTGGCAGAATGTGTTTGGCTTCAGAATAACAGTTTTGAACTTAATGGAAGGCCCACTCTGTTTTAAAGGGAAAAAGAGAACTCACAGTTGTTCAGAGTTGTTGGAGATATGTAGGTTTAAAGGTGATGAAAGTAATGTTGACTTGGATTTTTTTTTAGCACTTTTTTTTTTTTTTAGCACTGCTGAGTCTACTGCCAAGCCAGGTCACATCTATGCAAGGAGAAAAAAAAAAGCAAGTTGGCAGTTTTTTTTTTTGCTTGGTTGGGAGCAGTGAAAAGCTGTGATTTCCGATTTATCACTCACAGCTAGGTAGCTGTGGTTGGATGGAGAGAGGATCTACCTACTGAGCACGACTGGACTTCATTACTGTTACATCTAAGTTAAAAGAAAATATGACCGCAGAAGGACTGGATGAGTCCAGTGGCATTTGACAGATATTGGTCAGTTAGCTACAATAAACAGAGATGTAAAATATGGCACAAGATAAGATGCCTAATTCAAGTTATATGACAGAGGATTGGCAATTAAACCAGTGTGACAGGTGGTGGAGAGGCAAACATGTTTTTCATGTAATCAGTCGGTGCAGGTGTAGGATCAAGAGTTACCTCAAAGTAACGCTTTCGCCTTCCAGCACTGTAATGTTGTCCGGCAGGTGCCCGAATTCTGCTCCGTGCACGCTGGACCCTGCCAAGAAAAATGAGAGAAGAGTGCAATCAGCATCCAATAACAACACCAGACACTCCGCTGGTGTTCATCTATCTCAGGTAAGCTACTTAAATATCGACTAGCTCACAAAATCATTCAGGGCAGAGATGTGTCCTGCATCCTGCTTGTTCTGAAGGGAAAGTAATAAATATACTAAACAAAAGAGTCACAATGTCTGCACTGACCCCCATACTTGAATAATGATTTGGTTTTACCCTGCATTCTGGTGGGCTGCTCGTTCATTGAACAGCACTGATAATGAGCAAAGGGAAGAGGATTCACGCGAAGCTGCCGGAGCGTGAAATGAAGGGACAGCAACGGTAACAGAAGGGATGCTCATCCTGCCTACCAATACACACACCCACCCACCCACAGACGCACACACACTAAGGGAACAGAGGCACATGCTTGCAAGAGCACAAACATATATTACAAACTGACACAAGAACAGACACAAATCCTGAGAGCACCTGAGTGCTTACTTGAGTGTCCGACACACTCAGGTAAGAGAGAGAGAGAAAAAAAAAAACGAAAACAGTTTGAAGTCATTTTGCAAACTTTGCTGTACGGCACTCAAAGATACTCAAAGACCTTCTATTGCTGGCAGTGATATTGTCTATTGAGGCAAACCGCTCCCCGTAAGACGCCTGGCTCTGTCCATCTAAACGCTGCCAAAACACAGCATGACACTAGATATCTCGGCTTGTGTCCTCCCTCCATCTCTGACAATCTTTTCTTCCCTCTGCCTGAAAGATGACCTCAATATAGGCCTTTACTGCTGTCTAGCCTTGAGGTTTAATAAATCGTGACTTTATGAAATGAACCTGCTGCAGTCAGTTGCTAAGAAGAACCTCACGGTTTGTTAAGCAGCCACACAAATTCCAAGACATATTAAGCATGCCGTATAAGCATTTGCTAAGAGATGAGACCCAAAATGGATGGCGATGCACCACTAAATAGATGGGAAATGGGGGGTTTAAATTAAAGGAGGGTCTTTGTGAAATCATGTTTTGATTGCAAAGAATAATGACAAAGGCTTCTGAATTATAATGCACATCTTGGACTGCTAATCAAAAGGTTTTCAAACTGCATAGGAGAAAGTTCTGCTAACTACACCACATACTAATTTATCATCTCTTAAATAAAGACTAATTATGCCTGTTTCTCTTGCCTTTTTTTTTGTAATCTAAGTGTGAGCGTGGTTTGGCTTGTGTGGCTGCACATTGGCAAATATAGACTACATTCATGCGTGTGTGTTCATATATTCACATGTATATGGTTACATGTGCGTGTTATATACTCATTTTGCATGTAAGCAGTCTCGGTGACGGCTCCTCGTCGGTGTGAATGTGTACATTTGCTTGCTGACACACCGACAGGGAACAAGAAAGGAGGATAAACTAATGACGCCTCAGAATAAAACTGGCCCTGAAAATCTCCCACTAAAAGCTGTAATCGCATTAATGGGTGCTGCTGCTGTGCTATCTAGGCTGGCCAAGGATCCCAGAACTGGCTCCATCTCTCCCTCCCTCTCAGAAAGGCTTAAAGGAGGGGCGTAGCGCATTAGTCATCATGTCCAGTGTTTAAAAGCTGTCTGTGGATTTTACTCGGGAGTAATATTGCATACCATTGTGGTGCTTATGCTTCCCATCTAAGACTTAGATGGTCCTCAACTCAAGCCCTTAGCTGTTCCCTTTCAAGTGCTCTATACTTTACACACTAGACTATATTTAGGTTAATTCAATTCTGTTGCGTGACATGATGTCATGAATACACTACCCCACAGACGCATTTACAGGCACACAGAGAAAAGACGCAATTTATCAAATAACGTAACCACAGAGACACGCATGCAACACACACGTGCACTCATACTGATTGAATAAGAGATGTATACATATGCTGAATGCTCCACACACCATTGCGAAGGTTACAAACCAGCAGGGAGCTATTCCCATTTCCCTGCTCAATTCCCATTTTCACAGCTCGATTGGCACCTTGCATTCTAAAACCTGTATCACCCTTCCTGCGCTCCTAAGCGCTGCAAAACATGATAACCAGGTCAACACAGTCACCACACACTTCCTCTCCCACAGTGAATCACAGGACAAATCATAGACGTGCAAGTTTGGGAGTACACCCACGCACTCTTCTATGAAGCAAACCCATCGAGACGAAGGAGGCCACCACGACAACGAAAATAGAAAAAGATTCCCTTCACATTCCCCGAGGAAAATACAAATGCGACTTCGTGTAGACACACGCAAGTCAAAAAAAATAAAAATAAAAAAAATCACACAGAGGAACACACTTACACAAACATTTAGCATAATATCTGCCTGACTCAAGCACACACTCACCACCGTATAACCCTTTTTGACCCCTGTCACTTCGAATGCATCAATGCAACAGGACCAGCATTTGTATTTGAGAAAGCACTTCTGTCATGAGACAAAGGTGCCCCCAGAGCAGTGCTGGGATTTATGCCCCCCCCCCCCCCCCACACACACACACACACTTTCCTGAAAAGCATTTTACGAAAAGCTGTCATATTATTATGAGCCTCACAGGTCTGTGTGGATACCAAAATAACATTAAAAATACAGATGGCAATGCATCCAAACCAAGTCTGCAAGCATGTCAACTGTCTATCGCCCTACAACTGCATGTTGATTTGTAAATAAACCTGATGAAAATGAGCTGGAACAATGATGTCAGCATGCATGCACAGATAGTGAAGAAAATTTATTTATTTATTTTTATATAATTGCTGTGGTTCCACTGCGCTACCTTTTTGAAAGTATTTTATTATCATCCGAGAAAGACCAATTCTTTGTTCAGTCATTAACAAAAACATGCATCACCTGACTCGATACAGTTGTTAAAAGCTAAGTAAGATATTGAGCCAATAATAGCGTTTTGTGTCCAGAGTGCTGCACGCTGCAGCACAGGTGTCAAACATGGGCAATAGAATAAAATAAAAATACTGGAATGTATTGTTTATTGATGGTGATAAATCATTATTGCTTCTATTGATGAAGGAATAAAAAGAGTTGCTCTGCAGCGTGAACTGGGAGTGCTGGATGTAAAACAAAATGTAAACATCATCTTGCTAAATGACAGCATGTCTCCCACCACGCTGTTTACTCCTTTCAGGCTATTAATTCAAATGTCGCTGGTCAAACACAACAGACACGGCCAAACAAAACAATAATGAGGCCTGTGTGAAACCACTATTGTGCGGTTGCCTGGCCAAAACAGAATCTTCAGATGTCACTTTCGATTTCTCTGTTGCATTCAGCTTTATTGATCCCTAACTCAAATCCTCCATTTTCTCTTCTCCCTCCTGGGGCTCTCAGCATATAGTATGATAAACTGCACCCACCGGGATGATTCAGAAATCTTGACATCCAACAAAGGAGGGTGCTTGCCATCGGGGAATCTTGAACCATCAGCTACCTTGCAGACTCAAAATGCAGCAGCACACACACACACAAACATTGTGTCTTCGCTGTTTTAGTACAATAAAACAAGGAGTATGAATAATTAAAAAAAAAAACACAGTGCCAGACAGTGTTGGTGATGAACTCTGCAGTGGGCCCTGGTGTTGGTGTGGCCACAGGCGTATTGAATTTCCCTGCTCACTGCTGTCAACGGCCGATACAGTCTTGTCATGCCTACTGGTATCTCTTGTCCTTGCTATGACCTGCTTAGCACATAAATGGAAGCCCCTTCCTCCAGAACCATACGTGCAGATGCATAGACACAAATGCATCCTTGAATGCTGTCCAGATGACCCCCTTAAGCCTTTGTCTGTATACAGCATTGAGCCTCAAGTCTGGATTTGACATTTTAAGAGAATAAAATTGTATGGGGATGCCTGGGGGATTACACAATGCTACTGCAATGCTACTCAATTCTGTTTTTATACACCCTGCAGAAGCAGAAACCTCTTTTGCTCATCTGTGGATAACACTTTATCTGTTGCTGCCCATACGTAGACATGGACATAATTCCCTCCACTTGTGGTCCGGTGTTTTTGTCTCTGTGCTCCCCTACATTGTGTCTTTTGTCTGTAAAAGCATTGCAAGGCTGCTTGCTCAGTACCCACGAGACATCTATTATGTGATTTGTATTCTCTTGACTTTTACATGCGCCTGTTTGTAATTGCACTTGCTACTGGCAGACACTTATGAGTATAGCCCTATTGAGCTGTACAACTTTAGCCTGCAAAGTCCTTGAAAGGCTGTCTTTGTACTGTTCATCTATTTCGCATTGCCCTTGACGATCAAATAAACACAGAGTGGAGGGAAAGCTACTTCTGAAAGCATGATTGGCGTCAAGACGGATAACAGCAGAGGCTATAATGAAACCCATAACAATAATCCATTTTAAAGGGGGCTGCTGTGGTTTTGAAATTGAAAAGAGAACGAGAGAGGTATAGCACAAGGTGGAAGGGGAAAGCTGAAGATTGATAACCAGGGCGAGGTGAAAGAAAGTTACAGAGAAAGAGGAAAAGCTGCGGTGGAATACAGAATTACAGGATGTACTAACAGTAACTACATCAAGAGAAGCAAATAGAGCAGTTTTGTAGCAATAGTATTGCGTGACAATGCCAGTATTGGCCTTAGTAGTAACAATAAAAGAAGGAGCAATAGAGAAACATTAATATGAACAGAAGAGAAAAGTGCAAGGACACCGTCAGGAACGCTGGGGCAGAGAGCAAAGCAAAGGAAAAACACACCCGCATAATTAACACCGGCATGCTGCAGCCAATTAAATATTTACAGAGGCACTTCCCTTCGACACCTTGATGATGAAGAGAGGCAGCCCAAGGATTATCAGATGCAGGGAACCGTAGGCAAGAGACAAGGGGTTGGGGATGGGGGATTAAACATTAACCAGCACAGATATCCCTTTCTCTACCTCGTCTGATCCCATTAACTCTGGACGGCCCGGATCCAACCTCATGTCCACCTCTCCGAAGCCTCCCCTCTTCCTACCCACTTCCTACTTATCCTCTTCTCCTTCACTCCACTACTCAAACCATCTACACCCTCCCCCTGGCTGGGGGGGGGGGGGGGGGGGGGGGGGGGGGGGG
>JAVDPK010000957.1:703427-715470 GCA_034780415.1 Cichlasoma orientale | reverse complement strand
AATTAACCCCCCCCCCCCCCCCCCCGGCTGTTTCCACCCTCAGCACCACCTGTCAGGGACCGAGCAACAGGAGAGCAGGGAGAGAGTGATGGGCAAGCGGTGAGAAACCACCTGGATCCCTCGCTCAAACAGCACAACAAGATGGATATGCGGGTCGCTTGCTTTTCACAATTGCTGGTGAAGCAAAATGGATGTCGGCGGGATTCCACTTGACAGGAAATCTAAGAAATGTCAGGGAAGTCACGGTGAATGAATTGTTTTGAATCTGTCTGGTAATGTCATTTTTCCCCCACTCAGACCAAATATGTTTTTTCCTGTTGAAAGAATGCAGCGGGATGACTGAAATGAGTGTTTACGTGACTGCAGCTTATTTTGACATTAAGTGCACCAGTAAGCTCATTCTGAGGCATCGGTGGACTTTTTGCTGCTTGTCATTCAAGGTCATGTGTTCTTCTGGCCTCGTGGGGCCCAGATATTCGCACTCTTCTGACACACGTCGCGTGCTTGCGAGTTCGAGCTCTGCTAACAGAGCTCGAAATCAGAAGCACGCAAATAATCGACATTTACAAAAAAAAGCAGGCCATCACCCTTGGGTGTCTAATTTGGCATCACCAAAGATGTGACATCTGCCCGTTTTCGTTGTACACATGCTGCATCCACAATTCTGCCTCTGATCGCTCACTCCCACCCAGCATCTCCCTTCCCTCAGCTCCCTCCCACCTACTAATCCCTCTTCACACATCAATCAATAGAGCACTGCAGAGTGCACAGAGCCATACAGTACTCAATGCACCAGTTGTACAACTTCAATGGGCAGCCACAGATCTTTACCATTGAATCAAGCATGGCTGGGGAGAAAAGCAGAGCGTGCTAAAACCAGGGACGAGCCCCACTCCGCTTTCTTTTACCCCCTATTTTCCTTGGACCAACGCCTAAACCCCTTAGCACTCTTGAGATCAATATAGCAGTTAAACTGTTACTTCCTTTTTCAGCTAGCGCACACACACGCGTGCCGGCCTGCCTGCCTTACACAAGGCCCTGTAGACTCCCCCTAAATACACCCTGAGCACTGGTAATTTGACAGATTTGTGGTTAAGTGCTGTCACAGCTTTAAAAGAGAAGCTTAAAATACTGATTCACTGCAACTAGCTCTGCATCCAGTGTCCTCTGACAATAACATTGTTTATTGGCAACAAAAGGAATATCACACCTACAGTAGAGGCAACCTAACAGCAACATGGTGCCTTCTATGGCACCAAGTAAATCAGAGTTGTGGGTTCAGGGTTTGGTGTAACTGTTGAGTGTGTGTTTTCTCTTTTACAATGGGATTGATGAAATCAGTCTTTTTGCAGACATGCCCTGTTGATACACTTGGCACACATTTAAAAATGTTCTGAAAATCTCCTTCAGCTGATTAAGTTTAGCCATTTTATACACTGAAATCTGCATTGTTTACATCTATGTTCTGTTTGCGATTAGTTTTGTCTTTATGTGTTTTCTGCTGATCCACGTCCACATACATTTCTTGTACCACCACTGACTGTGCAACAGTGTAAGAAATAAAAGCAGCAGGGGCTTTGCACCCATACAGTCAGTAGTGGTATAAAATTACACAGTGTACCTTAGATAGTATGATATATTGGAATATACTTCTCTTGTCAAAATGCAGTGCATAACACATTTTTATACACCAAATCCACAAAGTTGCTGGAATTTAATGGAAAATACAACACCGTAAATCCCTCTTTAATCTTACACAACAATGTTATTTTGTGTATTACCAAATGATGACAGCACATTGTGCAGCATTGTGGTTAGCGTTGTTGCTTCACATGAAGAAGGTTCAGCCCTCTAACCATTTATACTGACATTTAGGGCAGTATTGCAGTATTCTTCTAAATTTTTGACTGTTGGCACTCAACAGTCAAAAACCTCTCCATCAGTGTAGGTACATGTATATAAGAAATTTTAACAGGAAGCACAGCTACAGCATTTTTTTCTTCTCCAGAATGTCTCACTTTTCAAGCGGTTGCCACATCTCCATTTCTGTAATCTGGGAATCTCTGAGCTCCTGTATTAATCAATGAAATGACGGCAAAGACCAACCCACTCGTACACCCGTGTCTCCAACCTGGACAGGTACGCTAAAGCAACAAAAATCGAGTGGTGCACAGTAAACCAAAATGACATCAAAGCACTGCGAGTACCAGCAGTTGCTGCAGTTTGTATAAGCACCAACGGCCGTTATTAGGTGTGAATGTCCGTCTCGCTGTGTTTGCTCTGTGACTGACTGGTGACCTGTCCAATGTGTACTCTACCTTTCACTCTATGACAGCCTGGATAACCTCCAGATCCTAACAAAACGGACTGTCGGATATTACAAATCACTGACACCTAACACTTTGTGAAAGTGATCACTTTCACAAAGTCTGATTCTCGTAGCACTGCAACTGTACTTTTATAAATCCTTACAA
Organism: Cichlasoma orientale; assembly: GCA_034780415.1. Taxonomy (NCBI): domain Eukaryota; kingdom Metazoa; phylum Chordata; class Actinopteri; order Cichliformes; family Cichlidae; genus Cichlasoma; species Cichlasoma orientale. The sequence goes on along the minus strand of JAVDPK010000957.1, from coordinate 712,996 downwards.
ATTTTCATTCAGATTTTCTTTCCTTGTCTAAGTGAAGGTCTCTATTGAGGTCTGGCAAATCCACTACAAACAGTGTTCAGAGTGTAGTTCTATATATTTCCGATATTTTGAGGGTGGGCATCATCACGCTAGTAAACAAGAAAATGGAGGAAAAGCTTGCTGTACATGGGGCGTGCTTGCCTTCTAACATGTGGTTGACAAAGTGACCAAACAGTTCTGGAAATGAAAGTAATAATCTCCAGTGTGGGGCTGTGTTCAGGGAATTACTCAGCACTGAATGCACTTGCACACACAGCTCAGATATGGCTTACTAGTGCCTTCTTATCAGAAAAGACAGGGCAATGCTAACTTCGACTGTTTCGCTTTCAGCTTGACTGTGTTATATATTTTATTTTTTATGCCTATATGAATCATATTAAATCTACACCCACCAGCCACTTTATTAGGAACTGTTCACCTGCTTTTTAATTCAAATATCTAATCAGTTAAGTCCAATGCATTTAGGCATATAAGACATGGCCAAGAGAATGGCTGGAGTTCAAACTGAGCATCAGAATGGGGAAGAAAGATGATTTAAACACTTTAAACTTATTGTTGTTGGCGCTAGACGGGTTGTTCTGAGTCAGGATAACATTACAGCCCCATTTCTTTATAGAAAACCCTTCAGCAGACATCGTATTACCTTCTAACTATTTTGCCCTAATTTGGAGCTTTGCCCTAAACTTGTATCCAAATACTTTTAGTCACCCTTGGGTTAGTAAAGATATAATACATATTCCAGCAAAAATATGTTTTCAGTATTAATACTCATTAAATCAAATCAATTTTAAGCATGCTGTAACAGATATTCTGTGATTTTCTTTAACATTTATACAAATACTTTTTGGTAACCACATCCTAGAAGAGACACAAAAGATTTCCATTGTTAACAAATTAGTTAGTACTGCACTCTTGTACAAGGATGTATACAACATAATGTCTTTCTATATTCAATAACAATAAGCCATGTAATGCATACTTACAAGGTATTCACATTAAATTATACTCGTGTGTATAGGAATATTACATGTATAACATCACTATAATCATAAGGCAACTATGTACAAAACATAAGGCAACCACGTAATATTGCTGAGCAGTAGGTATGGCTTTAATATTGCTCAATGATGAGTCATAGTCTGTACTATTTATGGCCATGACTCAACCCAGACCAACACGTTAGACATTGCTCAGCCAATCAGAAGTTGGCATCACAAGCTAATCAATGAGACTGCAGCCTAAAACTGTTACTATAAGTAGACTGGCTCTTTACCTAGGATTCCCCAGTTTCTCACTATCTAGCTACTGCCAGCTGTTCAGTGACCTAGGTCAGCTCCTATTAGGGAATCCCCACCATCTCCTTTTTTCAGTCAATAATGGCTGAGTAGGTCTAGCCAATCACACATCACAATATGATCACATGATTAGGCTAAACCAAACAGGCATGAGAAAGGACTGCACATCATTAGCATATCTTATCATATATTATCAAATTTCATGGCTCAACTCCTTGTGGTTTTATAGACCGGAAAGGTAAACCCTCACAGATACCTAGATGGGCAGTATGACAACAATATCCTCCTGCTTTATTTTGTGTGGGAGGATTTAAAAACTGCTGATCTACTGGGATTTACAGAGGATGGTCTGAAAAAGAGAAACTATCCAGTGAGCTGCAGTTCTCTGGATGAAAATGCCTTCTTGACTCCAGAGGTCAGAGAGTTTCGAGCTGACAGGAAGGCAACAGTCACTCAAATAACCGTGTGTTACAAACAAGGTATGCAGAAGACCATCTCTGAATGCACAACACATTGAACTTTGAAGTAGATGGGCTACAGCAGCAAAAAAAATTGGCACAAATGCCATTTAATCAAGGATCTGTCCTGTCTTCTATTAGCAGTTCAGGATGGTGGTGGTGGTGTAATGGTGTGTGTGTGTGTGTGTGTGTGTGGGGGGGGGGGTATTTACTTGGAACATTTTGGGCCCCTTTGTACCAATTGAACATTGTTTAAACACCACAACCTGCGTACTGCATGCATTTGACCACGCACCTTACTGCCTGTGGAGCAGTTTCTAAATAGTACCCATATATATTTTATAATGCACAGATACAGTATGCTGTGTGAGTCAATTGTGTTTTGAGTAGTGTTTGGACAACAGTGAGGTTCTATGGTACAGCAAAAAAGGCTAAATCAGGCTTTTGGAACACATAGAAAATGCTTGTTAGTTTTTATATTTACATGACGTTTGTCGACAACAAGAAAATACCAAAGTTATCCTTCAACTAGCATTGAATCTTGGCAGGGAACTTGGAAATGAGCAGCAGTCGATTTCCCAGTAGCCAGGAGTCATAATTTCTACATCTGCTCGGGGGGGCTTTATCATTTGTTTTCGTCAGTTGCTGAAATGGCTGATCCTGTCATTTTTCACGGGAGGACATTGCAATGTTCATTTTTAACTCTGTTAACATTGTTTTATTGTTATAAATTGCATGAAATAAAGCTTACATGTAAAACAAAACTACTCTATAAGGTAAATAACGATAGAAATCACCTACATTTTACAATAAAATATGCAATAAAAATCTCAATATGTTCTGATGTTCCATATTTTTCATCTTTATAGCGCATCTACTCATACGATGCCGAGAGACCGAACAAATATTTCCAGCCATGCGATTAAGCATCCAGCACAGTGGCGAGGCTTGCCCTATAGTTTACACTTCAGCCTCGAAGAGGCTACAATAAAAACAACAATTACCGGGCGACAGTGACAGGAAACAAAGAAGTGTAATAGCATGGGAGCAGTTATTTTTGATAGGACCACTAGCTGCAAAGTGGAGTCAAAAGGAAGGAAGCATCAAAAAGTCAGCTGAGTGTTTGGGCCATATGTGTGTGAAATGGATGACCACAGCAATATAAGCTGCCAATGATAATTTATGATAGACTTGAAAAGTAGGAATAATGAGGAAAACAGAGTTTGACAAAAGCCTGGAAATTACTGCCACTTCTGTTAATCTGGACATTAACTTACACTGAAATCATGCAATTTCCATGAAAGACAAAAGATACGCTGCAAATGCATTCAGTAAATTTCGAACAAAGTCTCGAGTCATTGTGGAGCAGAATAAAAGATTTAATTTAGCTTTTGTTTAGATTTTTTATTTTTTTTGCATGCATGCATAAGCCATTACAACACAACCACTGACTTAGCTTATTAATTTTCCCACTACCATTCATTTCATTCTGATAATGACATATTTTTATAGAAATATGCAAAATATGTAATATACTCAAACAGTGCAATAAGACCAGTTAATTGTAATGACTGAATGGAGGGCAATTAGCTGCTGTCTGAAATCGCCATGGTAATGGGCAATCTAAAATAAGTCATTCTTTGTCTCTGGCTTTTTGCAAACAGCAAAACAAGAGGGAACCAAATTTTGGCTACCACAAACCAGCAACATTTTTACATCAACACACTCGAAGCTGAATGAATGCAAAAAAAAAAAAACTGAGTGTACTACTGGAATGCGATGTTTTCGAGTGCTCCTGAGTTTCATTTAAGCATGCGGGCGTTCATGAATTGATGTATGCGTATATATTTCTCAGCATGTGTGTTTGACTTAACATTTTTGATTGCGTGTATACTCATTGCAGCGGGCATGTGTGTTTGTGTGTGTGGGCTACTGTGTTCTGGACCGCTGGGCTGCTTTTCCACGGGTTCTGCTGTCTGCACCACAGGGGATGGTGAGGGAGGAGATCCAAGCAGGGGAGAATGCATGGAGCCACAGAGTTTGGGTAAAGAAAAGGAAAATAGTCTGGGGCAGGAGGGCGGAGAAGGTGAGGGGCCAGAGCCCAAGAGTAAGGCACTGTCAGTATAATTCACAGCAATAGTACTTGCTGTGGAGAACAAAACAGAATTACCTGAGGGAACAGAAATCAGCTAACACCTGCTTAGCAGGGAGCTCCGAAGGGACCCAATGAGAGATGTAGAGAAAAGGAAGGTAGGCATGCTGCAGTGCACTAAGATGCTGGCAAGTATAGATGAAGTAAGCATCAGCGTGTGTGTGTGTGTGTGTGTGTGTGTGTGTCTATGTGTGTGAGTGGGAGAGGGGCAGAGAGATAATGAATGTGAATTTGTGCAATATGCAAGATTGTGCAAATCTTTTTGCTACGTGCATGTTTGTGAATATTTCTGTGTGTGTATATGTTTGTGTGTTTTTGTGCATGTGTTTGCACACTTCTGCCTGTTTGTGTGCCGTTAGACTCTGCCTGGCTGTGCCCACAGCTATCCTTACAGCTGTGGATGGGGTTCATTTGCATTCTGAATCGCAGCAGCTTTCACCATTGTTGCTCCAGTGCTGTGAGTTGTCACCACTAGATCCTGCACACATAGCCACTGTGCCAGTTTTGTCTGGCTACAGCTGTGTTGGAGAGCACGTGGCAGACATTCAAACCACCAGCACGAGCTCAGGGCTGTAAGTTGGAGGGAGCTTGGTTGACGTCATTTTCTTTTGTGAGCTACCTGGCTTACTTGGCTAAAATGTATTCTCCATAACCAAAGCACGGAGCTCCCCTCTCTTTCTCTCAGTATCCTTATTGCACACCAGATGGGAGCCAGTTGACACCCCGGATAGCTTTAGGCACCACCAGCATAGCGCCACCGCTCAATTGCAGAAAAGCCCCTATCCATTCTCTCAACAGCATGATTGTCTTGCTCACGTGTTAACTGGTTGCACTCTTCATTTCGTGGAGCAAAGAGGCCCACTGAGTTAAAAATATTTCAGACTTTGAAGAAAAGTCTGCCCCCCACCCCTTTCACCCTCCAGCCCCTTCTTTCACTAGGTGATGGTATGCTTTTGATATTTCTTTAGAGGGGCCAGTGCATTTGAAAAGAGCAATCAATAGAGAGTCCATTTAATCTTTGCAGCTGAGCAAAAGTGAGAGCGGTTTGTGTTTGGCATCCAGAAAATACAGAAAAACTGAGAGATGAGAAGAGAGGTAAAGGTGAATTAATGTGTCATAGTCTGTTTGAGGAGGAAACAAGCATGCAGCCAGTTACTTGGGGTGAAACTAAGCTGTGCATTTATGTCAGCCCTGGTAGACTGAATCTGCTGGCTCATGTTTCTGATGAAGCTGTTTTACCAAAGCCGGAGGCTATCGAGGAATAGGAGGAAATCAGTAGCATAACTACAGCTGTGACAGAAGTAATGTGTAATTAAATACAATGCCACTGGCTAATTTGCCTTTCATTTATCTCTACACATTGGGTTTCTTGTGCATTTTGTTTTTGTGTTTTCTTGCAGACACTGCCGTATAACTCCTATTGTGGTGGTTATTAATCTTTCAGTGCACTGTTACAAATATAAACAAATTCCTAAGTCACCATAAGTTATTAGAGGACCGTCTCCTTGGAGCTGTTTGAATTGGATTAATGCTCCTTCATGTGGAGCACTGAAAATGATCTCTGGCTCCTTTCTCCCTCATGTGTGAATGAGCTGCAAAACAATTTTACTGCTGTGCCCACAAGCACACGCAAGCATGTGAAGGCTGCAGACATTCCTTATGCATATGCATATACCCATATGACAATATAATAGCAGGTATTAAATTTCTATATACACATGCAATTGTTTTCGTCTATCACCTTGACAGTTGTTGACAACCACAGCAAAAGAAACTGGAGAATAATTCATTTTTTCAAGTGTCTTTTTACAGCGTAAAATGCACCAGGGAACAATGGGGCATCAAGATGTAACCATCTTCCTGAGACGTAAATTGAAATATTAATAATAAAACACGCACAGCTGCCAGGGTATACTGCAAATGTCAAAAACTGTAAAAATGTGTGTCTGGAAATGACTGGTGAAAGCAAATTCTTTACTATAAAGAATGATTACAAAAAAAAAAAGAAAAAGAAAAAAGAAATCCCCTTTTAAAGTTGCATGCTGCTAATCAAACCTGTTTTATAGGCTGATATAAATACACTCAATGGCAACAGCAATGGTAATTTTATTTACATAGCACATCAAGACTGTTAGACTCGAGACTAACTTTAAATTTCCTTCATTATGAAGCTTAGGCATAAGTTCAATAAGGAAGATCTGCTTTCACTCCTCTGTCTGCTTTCCTGGGTACCTGGCTGCTAGTTTACTCTTCACATCACTTCTGCTTTTCCATGCTGTCAAGCTCAAAGCTGACATCATCGCTCTAGTCCAATCGCCTCTCTGCCCGCGTACTTCAAGCCAATCAGTCTCCACTTTGCATACTTTAAATCTCACTGCTTACCTGTCGTTCTTTCTTGCAGACTCATTCTTGCAACCCACATCCTCCCCATCTCCATCTCCACCTCATCCAAATCACTCAGTGCGCCATCCAAGCCTCCGTCTTTATTTTCACCACCAGTGTCTAGACTCCGGGGGGTCCTGCCCTGATTCCTATCATCGCTGGGATTCCGTTCTGCTTCAATGTGCCATCGGAGTCTAACCGCCAAATAGATTAATTGAATTCTGTGTATCAATAATGTTCAACTTTTCCTAATGACCTCTCTTCAGTAGCACTCCCTGTGGTGCTACTGAGATTTAAACCTTTTTTTCAAGGTGTCTTATTTCTTTACCCACTCGTAACTGTATTGGCACCGACTTGATTTGAAAATGAACCCAACAACACATTAGCCAGATGTTTTTCTTCCCAAATTTGCACAGGAGTGTAGCGTAAAGGATTAAAATCAAACCCCTGAGATATAAGTTAACCACCTGCAGGACGTGATTGTGTTTGAATTAGTACATTTAGACCTGAATAAAAAGTCCTTTTCAACAGAAACAATACAGAGAAAAAAAATCAGGGAAAAATTTCCAAGAAAACTGTAATTCTTTTATACCGTTATGCAATTGTAGTCTGTATTTTTCAGATTTTGTAGGCTTTTTATGGGGAGGTTATTTACTTCCGTAATATACCCACTTTGCAGTGATATGACTCTTCTACTTTTATCAAAGCTAGTCATTTCATGTAGTTCCTCGAAATTGCATTCTAAGAGCAAGAGAGCAGAAAGTCAGATTCAGGAAATATTACTTATGTCCTTTAAACCTGACATTTTCTTTTTTATAACTCACTAGCTTAAACGATATCATGGCTGGAAGCTTGCACTATTATTTGCATTATTGCATAGCCACTCTAACTGACAGCTGGATGCCAACAGGCTGTATCTACTGGTCATTACCACAGATACTTAGAGTCACTGAATTTGACAGCATTTGTGGCTCTTTCTGGAGAATGTTTAATAATATTTCTTGGCGAATAATATAACTTGTCGTGTGGTAAAAGCTGTTTTCGCACATCCGCTGCATTCTTGAACTTTTCTGGATCTCACCTGGCAGAGCTACATGTGAAAATGCAATTGGAACAGACATCTTGATGCATGCTCATTCATCCAGGTAAGGAACTCCGTAGCGTTTTCAGCAGGAGAAATGTTTCGTCACTCATCCAGGTAACTTGGATGAACAGAATCAACTTTCTGGAATTGGAACCGACATTTCTTTAACTTGTCAGCTCCCTATTAGAAAATCCATGTAATGCTGGATTGGGCTGACATGTGAACAGTGTAGCTAATAGTTCAGTGCATTTACCGCAAGTAAGTGCCCATCTTTTGTGTAGCATTCTGCCTGCACTATCCAGGTCGCTCTCTCACCTGAACCAAAAGTCACATTTCCAGTAGTGTGAATGTGTCTAAAGCTGACTTGTCAGCATGTCAGAAAGGTTAAATGTCAAGGTCAAACTGTCCAAAGTTCTCATGTGAAAACTGTTTAAATGTACTTACAGCCCATCCAAGAAGTCCGTGCTCCTTTTTTGATGAGTGAAATTCAAGTATTTTATTTGTACTTAATAATTAGCAGGTTACCTCAGTCTGTTTGCTTTCCTTGTTTTCTTTTTTCCTTAATCGTATGTTGCTCCCACATCCCCTAGACCCATGGGACATAAGAGCAATGTACTGTCCATGGATGTGTAACACATCCATGGACACGTCATCTGATCCAAATATGGTCACTTCTGATTTCAGGAAAAGCCAGAAAAAGGTCCCCAAAAAAGTAACGGCAAAAAGTAATTCCATGGGCGCCGGGGAGGCTCAGTGGGTGATCAGTGGCCCATATATCCCACATGGTTGTGGTGCAGCTGGCTTGGGTTTTTGCTGTGTGTCTTCCCCTCTCTCTTTCACCACACTTTCCTGCCTATCTTTACTGTTTGCCATCCAATAAAGGCAAAAAGAAAAAAAAAACTTTTCAAAAGGCAAAGAAATGGGTGATGTCACGGTGGCTCAGCCTTTCTCTGTGAGAAAAAATGATCTGTTTACACTGAAATTTGCAGTTCTGTCTTTATACTGACCAGACCAATGCACTTTTCTTATTTTTATCATTTTCAAATACACCATCACACATGTAGACAATTCTAAATTCAACTCATTGAGGTGGCCAGTTGCAAATGTTGACTTTAAGGAAACAAGGATAAACAGTTACTTCAAATGTTGAGCCAGAATGAACCTACCAAAATTACTGTAGACCTCAACAGGTTTAACCACTGTAACGCTCCTCATCAGTTACTTAATCTATGTACTAACTCCCAGCCATCCCCATCATTTTTCAGAGGTTGTGCCCAAGGCTGCGCGGCTGGTGCATACTTGTCTGCACAGAAACTACGCTTGGCTAGAACAGCTCCCATTTGTGATGTCTGCATCTGTCTGCATTTGCATTTGCGATGGAATAAAATCCTTGTAAAACATCTTTTTCAAATACTTTGCTGTTCCCCTCTTTCCTTATCCCACCATAACATCTCTTTTTTTCTCCTTTTGCCATTTTTCTTCCACCCCTTTTTACTCCCCTCTTTTTTTCTCCCTCACTGCTTTCTTATCTTCTCAGCCCCTTGCTCATCTCTTCTCCTCTGCAATGCCACAGCTGATCTTCTCCTACGTCTAATTCAGCTGCTTATCTGAGCATACAAGTTCCACAAAGCTCTATGATCCCTGTCACCTCGCAGCCCTCGTGGGAATCATGAGTCAGTGCTGCAGATAGATGACGGTGTAAGAGCTGCCGGGGGTTGGGGGTGGAAGGGGAGGTGGGGGTAAGCATTGCCTGGGAATGCTGAGGTAGTCAGCGAATGAGGAGAAGAAAAAAATGAAATGCAATGAAGTGCAGAAAAGAGGGTAAAGATAATAGAAATCTGGGGAGTCAAAAAATAAATAATGCACAAGAGAAATGAAAGAGACTTGCTATTGGATGGGCAGAATAAATCCAGCTACCCATGAGTCTTCAGGTTCAGAACCTTTATGGCATTTAATCTGCTCTCTTATGCTTTGTGTCACCCATCACTGCAGATTATGTCAAACAAAGCAGAAATGCCATGACGTAATTTTAAACAGAAGCAAGACAGAAACAGAACAGAGAAAATGGATCAAAAAAAAAAAATGGAGAAAATTAGATAAAAATGAGTGAGAGACACAGCTCCCCAGATAAAGACAGAGGGAGGCCGAATGTCGTTGTT